>QNGE01003616.1:18650-49878 GCA_008508345.1 Paragonimus westermani
ATGATGATGATGATGATGATGACCATTCTTACGGGATTTTTGCAGCTACGTGGTTTTTATACGTGAATGAAAATAAGCTGCGGGGGTCATTATGTGCCTTGGAGGGTGGGGCTTATCACTGTCTAATGGGAAGGGCCAGTGTGAAAAAGTGGTACGTGTGATACCCATAATTGTCAATGCCTAGTGGTTCAAGCTCGGTCGGATTTCTGACGGTTTTGAAATGGGCGATGAATGGTTTGTACAAACTACTTCTGAGCACACATACGAGTCGTAGAATCCAGCATCAGTGACTTCAGCTGGCATTATGCGTTCTTTGATTGATTTGATGTAGGCATGATTGACCTTGCGATTGTTTTGGGAAGCTTCATTTGGTTTTCATCCTCTGATCATCGCTAATCGTCGGACATCCACTTGCGCTTGAAATAGGCTTCTGAGCGTTCACAGAGTCATTTCGGGAGTTGTTCATAGATCATATTTGATGGTTGCTTTTCAGTCTCTCCAAACTTAACCGACTGGTGGTAACAGGAGAGAAAGTAGATATAAAAAGAACCTCGGGCGGACCGTTCCCAAAGCTTGGCGCTAGTACCGAACAGAAGCTAAACGAAACAATGAGTTTTGCAGTAGAGTAGGTATCCTCGCTTGCTTTCGAAACCCTGCGTGTCTCCCGACAATAATACCGCCCTTGTATGTTAAACACATAGTAATGGGCTTTCCCTCCTCTGTTGGAGCCATTTCGAAGCCCTTTTTGAAACGTATTTGTATATCTAAACATATCATGATATTCGTTTGCAACGAGCGTTTTGTGAATGTAGTCAAGTTTTTTTCTGGACCGTGTCCGGTGTGCAAATCTGTGTCGCTATGTTCAGCAAGAAACAGACCAGGGTCTCTTTATACGTTAGAGGAACAGAGCTCTGCAAGTGTTGTCATTTACTAACTCAAGTCCTCTTCGATGTATTTACTCTCGAAGTGATCCATCCGTTCGACGAAGTTACACTTAGAAGTGTTAATCTCTGGTCGCCTTCCACCGCGATAGTGAGCTGTGTTGAGATGTGCACAGTTGTAATCAGATAGCGCAACCTGGGGACTATCACGGTTCGAAAGGATGCAATACAGTCCACCGGCGTGACGTAATTGGTAATGGTGTTACGAAATCCAATCGTCCTCAGTTTGATCGTGAATATATCTACGAGGCTACAGATGAATCCATTGTAACTCCTTATTTTGCTTGTAGAATCTGCTGTTTATTCAGGCTACTCCGCATCAGTCTTCGGTTTGATCAGAAATGCCAAAAGTCCCGGGTTGTATTTAATGCTCCATACGCCACTTTTCTCCAGTTGGTTGTTTCTCCCGGCATTTAATGTTAGCTGAACCTAGTGTTGTGGGTTATGAACGCGGGCGGTGCAAGGGTTGTTTGCACAAAAAAGTCGACAGCGATTATGTATTTCAACACCACCTCGAACACACTCATTTGCACATGGCAATAATCCCAAGACGCCTTAGTTGCCAATGCCGAGTTTATATATGGAGAACGTCGGTCCTTACTCGGGTGTATTCCAACGTTCTTGTATTCTACATGGGTTACTTTAATTCCTTATATTGCGTCTCCGCCTGACTACTTATGAATAGAATAGTGTGATCGTTCATCTTCGCTCCACTTTGTCTGCAGATGTTGTTCTAGCTACATTAAAATTTGTTCGGGCTGTTTTTATCCTGTCAACGATCTGCCTGTCGGCCTAGATTGTGCTACCACACCTGGTGTGCATTCCCTTTTGCTCGGAATTTGATAACGCTTGCACAGCTGGCTTCCGTGAACCCGATGCCGATGCCTCTCATTCTTGCTAACTTATACTTAGCCACAACATTCCACAACCACATGCGGTCCCCCAAGCTTTTCTGGGAACTCCCCGGACCCAGGTCCTTCGGACCGGGCTCGAACATAGTGCGTTGACCAGATGCCTTTGTAGTTAACCGCTTCTAGGTGGCCTGTGGTGCGTTTGTCAGATTCCGGTTGGCCAAACTCCGCCCCTATGCCAGCTCACGCGCATTTGGTCGTTAGTCTTCCCATAAGCCAGTCTCCTGACCAACTAACAAACATGGCACGCGCCAATACGGTAATGTTTTATTCGTTATTCCTTGTGACGAAGAGCGTTTTGGATAGCAGAACCCATGGTAACATCTCCCATCTCCCCGCTTTCACCGTCAACCACTCCGTCATTGTTCGATTGTTTCTTTCCGTCAGTCCGTTTGATTGGTAGTGGTATGGTGTTTTGCCAATTTTCTTTATTCCTAAGCGCTCCAAACGGTTCTGAGTCTCCTCACGTTCGAAGGACGGGACTTGACGGGTCCTTTTGCTCCGTGGTATTCCATGATCTGCCACGGTGTGTTCCGTCACAGCTCTGCATACAGTTTTTGTCGACTAAACGGGCGTGGAGGCTGCTTTGACTCATCGTGTGACATGTTCCGTCATGACAAGGGTGCACTGGTTTCTGTAAAGTGTTACCAAAAAGTGATCCATAACGTCCACCGACCATTGATCTCAGTTTCACTGACTGGGATTGGTTAAGTGAAATACCTATTCGAGTGGTTCGTACTCTCTAGCAGCTAACATTGTTAGCACGCCATAATTGTTGACATCATCCTTCATTCCCGGTCAGTAAGCTCTTTACCTCAACCTTTTGTGAGTTTGATGACATCCTGTATGGGTCTACTGACGATATATCTTCACAAACTTCGCTGTCAGTTTCGCCAGTGTTACCAGTATGCTTGTGCCGTCCAGCAGTTGGCAAATTTAAATTCTAGCATTCAACCACAAATCGGATCAATCATTTCCGGATGTCCTTCGCATCCTGGAGGTTGACCTGCCTGTGTAAGTTAGGCAGTCACTTCATGGATCGCCCTGTTTGTTCGTTGTACCACTTGTAACCTTCTAGGGTCATTCTTCAGTTCTATAATGTCCACTCCGGCGACTTCTCTGTGGACCTTATCCGTGTGTTTCAATCGGGGAGGTGGAAGTAAATTAGGAAAATGGTTCTGTTTTTTAGAAACTTCATGAATTATAAGTTCATACTCCTTCAGTCGTAAGGCTCCACGAACGAACTGTCATCGTGAGTCTTTCGCTCATTTAATCCACCCTAAGGGGTTGTGGTAGGTCTACACATATAAACGTCGGCCCGGTAAGTATGGCCTTCAATATTCCATGGTCCACACTTCTTTTCGGTCGTTGAATAGTTTCGTTCGGCAGGCGTTACTACCCGACTGGAATATGGAACAACATCGCTCTCCTACTTCATTATGGCTCCGATTTCTACGTCACTTGCATCTGTTGCAACAACAAAGCTCTGTCCATTCACTGGTAGTTCCAGAGTCGGCTGTTGGATGTTGACAAAAGCTTGATTGGCTCTTTTGGACCAATGGAATTGACAATTCTTTTTCAATAATTCGTATAACAACCTCACGAGGTCATTGCAGTTTTTGGTGAGGCGGCCGTAGAAACCAGCTCTATCAAGAAATTGTCGCGGCGTCCCCGTTGATAATGACGCTGGAGTAACTTCAATCGCCATCAGTTTCTCGGGCAGCGGTTAGATCCCACCCTGATTGATCTTGTAACGGAGTAACACCACTGTTTGTTTACTCTTTTGGACCTTTCGACTGTTGATCCGTGGACTGGCTTATTCAATCCTCTACGAAACAGCTGAAGCATGTATCGAAAGTTCTGCTTCATTGGCGCCGTAGATGACGATTTCGTTCCCATAGACAACAGTATTTTGTAGTCCGTTCAGCACCCTAAATATCCGTCGTCTGAACAAAAACGAGACAATTGACGATTTTAATGGCATACCTTCGAATGAATACTGCTTTCCTCTCACAGTAAATGCTGTTTCATCTTGATCCCCTTGATCAGTTGGAACTCACCAATATTTAGACCGCAAGTCCAACAATGTGTATATTTCAGCGTTCTATGATTTTTCACAAACTTCTGGTACTGCTGGGATGCCTTCAATTTTATTGACCGTGCTCTCGTTGAGCCGTCTGAAGTCGACACAGAATAGAGAGTTTCCAGTGGGCCTCTTCACCAACAAGATGAATGGGTTGAATGAGCTGTACAGCTCGTTAGTAATTTTTTTCAGTGTTCCTCACTTGATTTTCAGTCTCTGGTTGCAGATAGCCTGGCGGTTTTCGGGGTCTAATGGTCGGAATCGCTTTAGCTCAATGGTGGTCTCATGTCCAGTCCAGTCACAATAGCTCCGACAATTTACATGTTATTTCACTCGGCTGTCACGGATTGGGATCGTTTTAGGTGCGTTCACTTCAATTCCCCCAGGCTATTACCTATGCCTCCTGCCCGGTAGAATCACACCAAATTTCGTTAAAAGTTTATCACATCTCGAATCATTCAAAGCCGTAGCACGGTCAAGAAAATCTGTTCCCACTATGATCTAACGTGCGGCGTAAGAAATGACAAGAACCTTTTCGATTAAATGGCCACCAATTTCAACATGACTTTCTGCCAGGCCGTCAACTTTGAGAGTAAATCCACCCATTGTTCGAACGACTGTTGCACACGGCTGGTCCATCTTCTCCGGTCTTGGCCCAATCAGTGAAATCGCCGTTTCTATATCAATCAAACAACACTTCAAGCTACCACTGATTAAAACTTTGGCCTGAACTGCTGTCTTAACCATCGCACCTACTACCGGGTTTCCGTTTTCATGCAATGAATAGTCAGCGGAATGCATACTTCAGTGCCGCTTTTTCCTGCCCAGCGGGCGAAATCTCCGCCAGTATCTAAATCTTCTGCTTCCGTAGCGCACGATGCTGCGACTTTTTTCCGTCCTCCTCATCTTCAAATCAGCCATTTTTTCTAAACCGCCCAGCTTAATTGGATCGTTTAATTTAACAGGCAGTTTCGTTGTGCGTAGTATGCTACTCACAAGTAGCATTCTACCCACAGGCGACATTCAGGAACAAAAGGGAAAGCCCCGAACGCCAGGAAGACGATGGATAAGAGGAGACTATCGCAATAGTGAGCACGTGCTGTGTGAGAGCTTCCACCAAGGCATTGTCATTGAATGTATGTGGATGCATGTCTGTCGTGCAACTGAGTGCACGCGTTTGTGATACAATTTTTGACATGACCTGTACAGGAGTTTGCGCGATAACCGGATTCGCATGCCGAGCGTCTCTTGCGGTCACAACAGCTTTACATCTGTTGACAATCAGGGAGTTTTCCATCGGCACTTGACGAGCCGCGCAAACCAGTTCTTCCAAATTCCTTGAACGTGTGATGAGAACAATATTGCGGGTGCTTTCGGTCTGCTGGTGGCATTCCGTTTATGAGCTGGTCGATCAACATGCGTCGCCGCTGGAGCGAGCAGGGCGCTCTCGACCCGCCACATTGCTCCTTGTGAGTCGGCAAGGCTGCTGAATTGGACGATGGGTGCATTCGACTCAGGTCACCTCAGCCACGCTCTCAAACTTCTCCAGGTAGCTCCGGACGCCTCTATCTCCGAATGCTTATAGTCTCGTAATCTAGATGGAACATATCCGTAGAAAGTGAAATCTGCCGTTAGACGGCAATAAAATGAGAAATCATTGAATGCCGAGCGATATTTCCGTGATATCGCCCAGGGATTTGAAAATCACTGATTTCCATGACGGGAGACATCACAAGAGTTGAAAAGTTTTGTTTTATTCGACTTTAAATCGATTCTCTCTCATTTGGCGCCGAGATCGAAATTAGCGATGGTAGGTGTGACGATGTGAATGTACTGTGCTTTGAAGAATTTTTTCACATGTGATTAATATCTGACTGATGTCATCCTATATTCCGTTTTAGGTTATGGATCATTTACAGAACTTTAAAGATGTCTTTGAGGGTCGGGAATTTGTTAGCTTCAGCAAGTTCAAAAGTTGCTCAGATAGGTACATGAAGGATTACAGTGTTCTGTAGTGCTTGATTCAAGCAAGAAATCAACAACAACACTTCCGAAACGCCACAGTTGCCATATGTAAACTTGAGTTCACATATGGAGAACATCAGTTCTTACGCGGGTTACTTCCACTCTACTCCGCCTGACTACTTGCGAGTGTGTTATCGTTCGTCTTCACTACATTGGTTTATTTTGAATAGTCGATGGTTATCATCAAGTGAGCTACTTTTGGCCTTAATGCATCCGCTCGAGCTCAACGAGAATAAGTTTTTCGTTTGTATTTTCCCGCTTCTTTTGATCGGTTTATAACGCATATATTTTGCCAATGATATCTCTGAGTCCCATTTGAAAGCGTACTTGCTGTTTGCCGACAAACACCTGAGGTTTCTGTTATCGTCCCTTCCCACGCCTCCCCCAACCCTTATCCAGCCTTGTAACAAGATCCACACACAGGCTACCGCATGCTCCCTCCCAAACAGGCATTCCTTTAGCTGATCGCATATTACTGAGCCTTGGACCGATTTTCCCGAGCCTCATTTACAGATCGCCTGCATAACGATACAGAACTCTGTTATTTGGGTTACACATCACTGAATTCAAAATCTTGTGGTTCCATTTCCATCTGACCGCTTTGACTTCGATAGTTTGTTTCCCATTACCGCTGGATATATGGAGGTTCCGACAACTAACCACACATCTTTCAGAGCGCATAACTAGAACCCTTGGCTTAGGTTGAAAAGGAAAAGTAAGTCTCCTTAAAATGTGGAGAAAGCTACTGATATGTCAACTCCAATCACCGAGGCAGTTTACGGATAGATATGTACATCTGCAGACCTGTAAAAAAGGATCAGAATGATTCGCAGTGTTGTTTGTCTCTCACGCTTGCAAAGATCGAGTTAGACTTTGAGCCTCTTATCTGTTTATGTCATTGCCGCGGAATCGGGCAATGCATTCACGTATGTGCAGCTCCTAGCCGGAAAAGTTACCCATACGTTGGTTTTTTTGTATTCGATGCTGTAATTTCAGACGGTGGTTGCTTAATGAGGATTGACCTCAAATCACCAACCTGTCTAGGCAGGGGGATTTTTATGAATCCCGCGGTTAACTTCAGTATACTCTTAAATTTTCATGTGGACTTAACTGGAAGGGACGCCGGGCGTCAGATGCGTTGGAGGATGGACAACGTTTCTGCCATGATTTTGAGCCGTGCCCAGAACACTTTTTTTCGTCGTTGATTTGCTAGGTATTGTCAGATCACCAATGCTTCTTCACTCCGATGCTAAAATTAGAGCGAGTTGTGTGCGGTCCGCAGGATGTTTGTGTATTTCAGAATGACTTATGTTCGCCCATCACCTTATGTTGTCAAGTGTACATTCGTGCACATCCGCTCAACAAAGTTATTTTACTCGGTATCACTAAATTTCTCCTGTTCACGAGGCATCACTCAGAAGCCGTTACCAGCGATTGTCTGTGTTTAAAAAGATGTGAACGCTTGCGCTGTGTTTAATCAAAGTCTCCGTTTGCGCCAAAACGCGATTGTAATCAGCTAGTTGGGATTTTCCAGCTGTTGCATAACATTCCCTTCTGACATAGGTTGTTTTCGTATCTTGCAGCCCATCTCCAAAGCTGTGATCAATATTGCTTGTGGTCTGTCACAGGCCAGAGAGATGCACGATTTCTTCCTGGACATTGTTGAAAAGGTAGGTCTCGTTATGAGATCTGCAAGAGGTTCGTCATGGGCGTTCGATGATTATCAATGCATTTCGATGTAGTATCCGATATATTCGCACATAACGTATGGTATTTTCGAACAAGTACCAGGAGGACCGCTGATTGGTAAAATTATGCCTAGTTAATTCGGAGAATAGGTTGAGGACAAATTCTTGAAATTAATTCTGTCGAACACAGGGACCGGGATAATTACACACACAAAGTAGTGAAAATTTGACTTGCTTATCATCATCTTTTACATCGACTGTTGCCATGTGAAAGACCAAGTCGAGTGTGGACTGAACACGGTCAGGATGTCTAAACCAAGATGGAAAGATCTTTTAGGCAACTCACAGTGGTACATCTAACAGTCGGCGTCTGGCCGCACCTGCCAATAGGCCACTGATTAATGGTTGCACGGAAGAATGGAGACCAATACGGTTAGGGACACCTGACAGTTTCAAGTGCATCAGATTAAACGCCGCGGTCGCCCAAGTAGATACTTGGGCGAATCACTCATATACTTGTATGGAGGTGGGTTAAGGGTCAACTCGTTACCACACGGACTTGCGGATGTAGAAGGGTCTGGTGATCCGACATTTATACTAGGTCTGTTTTTGTGTAGTGGCTAGGTGGTCGACTTCGTAGTGGCCACTGCCGTTGTCCAGAATGCTATACACCAGACGTAGTACCTTTACGTTCGATTCGGCGAGATGTCCAACAGCTGCATTAGTGATTATCCTTGTCACTTCTGTCTTAAAACGTTATACTAGACGTACTTGTTCAGTTTTGACGTTCAGGAACCGGCTTGAATGATTCAAGAATGGACAAGATGTAATATGGCTGACAGCGTGCATCTGAGCAGAAGGTCAACACCTTGTTGTTAGGGAACGTGGATTGATGCGACTTTTTGTATTCTTTCTTCGTTACTTGTCGAACTTATGGCCAGTGGCGCCAAAGTTGTCATCCGTCGTAGAACTAGTTGCCTAGAGTTAGAAAATTTCGTAAACAAACCGAGTACACCTCCCTCAGTTTGGATTCATTCGAATTACACAAGGTCATGCAACTTACAAGCACCGGACATCATGAATAAAAGGGTACGCTGATTTAAGATTTTTTCAGACGGTAAACGATCAAGAGGAACAGAAGAGGACATCTTAAGTGTAACTGAGGAAAAAACAGGACAGTCAGCCACTAAAACGACCTGTTTGTTTGTCATTAGCGTACACCCCGACGCCATTCCTAGAGGACAGTCTCACAAATGGGTTTGTCCATGATCATCGGTAGTCCGAGCAACCTCGCACACTAATCTGCGTACACCATTTGCTAGGGGAGTAGCATGAACTACACCTTGACGCTACTGCAGGTTTTATACAAAATCTCGTTGCCAGTCTGGATTTCGTACCGAAACCTTCCCAACATCAACATTGCTTCTACGCTACCTAAGTCCACATATTCTGTCTCTCTCTCGTTGAGAGCCTCTTCAGAAGAGCATTGGGCTACAGTTATAAACTATTCCTTACGCTGTTTCTTCTGTGGTTCGGTTTAAAACTTAGTGAATACGAGGAGACTCCAGTCGGATTTGCAGTCAAATGAAGAGTGATCCATGTGCTGACGTCTCGAAGTTTAATTTAAATGGAGAACAAGGTTCGCCAGTGGTTGTTCGCAGCGGCACTAAATCCAGCACGGGGAGTGCTCTTGGATTTAATGAGTTACCGCACCCGTGAACACCACTGGCGGCGTAATTGCGTGGCCTGATAGACGAATGATGTCAGCGCCACTATTGCGTGCCGTAACAGCAGGTGGTCGTGGCCTTCCTAAAAATTCCGGCTGCAAACGTGCGTTTTCGCCCGCTCGCTCTGCATGTTTGCTGAGGCCTGATGTGAACTCGTGCAGAAGACGCTTCCAGCTCCCTAAGGTCTCATTCAGGATAGCCGTCTGCATTTTTAGGATAGTGTTTAGATTACCTAAGACTTACGCACTGTTCATGTGGCGCCAAATGAGTATTATCCCGCCCCGTGCTTTCTCCTTTCGTCTCGTGGAGCTAAATTCTTCTCGCACATTCGAACATGGTTTGTTTTCAAACCCTGTCACGTTTTTTTAGTTTGATGCATGTTGCGACCTCAGCTCGCTCTTCAGTTAGTAGCCAAGAACGGAGCGCATCCTTGTCTGTCCACTACAAAATAAACAGTCGAATAGTTGTGCGTTACGTGCAGACGACTACTCAGCCATAGGCAAGTGACGTACCAGCGGGCGGCGATAGTATGCGATAAGACCGTTAACGGGCTAGCGGGTGTAGAGCTAGGAACGGCCAGTAAAAGTGGTACCGTTTAATGTGTAGTCTTCGAAAAGAGGCGTGGTCACGGCAGAACCCAAACAAGTACGAAACTAATCGATTACTCAGGAGTACCGCAAACAGTACTTTTTCGGATGAAATCTTCCTTGTAAAACATCACCGTTGACTTTCGTTAAATATTCCGATTGGGTGTATATATTACAACACGTACCACCCTATCATTTGCAAACAGCCACCCGCCAATTATTTTACTTTTTAGCTTATTGAACCGATGCGATCTCTGGGGTGGCCTGCGGATGAAGTTAAACTGTTTTTCAATGCCTACGGTTCAAGTGCCGCGCTGCTCCCGCCAGCAAAGTTGGTTCATAGGAAGATGTAACATGTTAAAACTTTATAAGCCATTATTCTCCTGAAGTAAAACTGAAATTTAATTTTCCAATCGCTTCAACTCTGTTGTGTTTCATCTTTTCAGATCCACTTCCTTCAAATCCATCTGGACCAGATTTATAATCCCATTTGCAAACTGTGTTGAACATTTGTATCACAAGTAAGAAATTGTTCCATACAAAATAATCTTTATTTACATTCATCCTGAGAAACGACCCAAGTCTGTCCGGAAGTTTTATTTGCCTTGGGATTTGTCATTGCTGAAAACGGTGTTAGGGAGGAGATCTCACGCTGCTAAGGTCTGGTTAACATAAGCTCTCATGCGAAGCAGCTTCGCTTCATTCATGCATCCTAGCCATATCGTCCTCCCCCTCGGATGCGGCTAACGGTAACAGCACAGTGTGCTTATTTAGAATGAACAACAATGAACGGTCTGATAGCAAACCTTGTGGTGCACAATATAAAGAAGCAACTGCTGGTAATTTAATTTATGTGAACAAACCTAAATTCAATGTAAAACACACTTTGCAGCTGTCGGGATTATGCAGAGGTCGGCCTCATGAAAAGCGGATCAGGAGTAGGCTATATATACAGATAACCATGCGGTTTATTTTACACAAGAGAACAAGAATAACGAGAAAAAACGTGCGAAATTAGGTAAACGAAACAGAGGAAGTACAACAACCAGTCACAGCACGAATAAAACTGATTATCACACAGTTACGTTACAAGCAGATAAACAAAACAGCAGATTCAACAACAGAAAAGTACAGCCGTAGCATGCTCATTCATGCAAATGGGGAGAAGTTATTGCCAAAGATTCCTAAAACGACTGCTTCAAGTGTTTAAAGTACCGACTGATTTCGAAGAATTACTTTGGGGATTGAAAATAAGACTACCGCGTGCTCGAGAATTTTCCAGTTCACCAACAGGGTCGGGGAAGTTCGGAGAATCAAGTTTGGGGTGTGGTGACGCAGTGAGGTAGGCCGACGTAATGCTAATATCTGTAGTTGAACCGGCTACTGTGGATCCGCGTTTGTTCACGTCTATCACAGATTTGACACCGAAAACAGTTGGACAATCGTCCACTGATTGGTTTACGGCTAACGGCGATTGGAACAGAGGTGGAGCGCCAAAGTAACATGTGCTATTTTTAGTGCGCTGATAAATAGCCTGCCTAGTGTGCTTTTTACCGCTGGTACGCAGTTCGTCTTCACCGGCACTATCGCTTGGCTCTTGCGGAGAACCGGAAGGCGTGAGATCATCTCGAAAAGAGCCTAGACTACTTGTGCTGTTACTGGCACTGTATGTCGTCTTTAAATCGCGTTTCTTATAAGTAGAACATAAGGATGCGGACGCTTGTGTTGAAATCCATGTGGACAGACGGTTTGAACGACGCTGAACGAGCTCCGATGCGTCAGAGATAGCACCTCCGAAATCCTCCGAAACAGTTGTAGCTGATGTTTGGTCCTTGTTGATTGGTTTCGCCGTTTCACTAATCATAGAATCGGACGGCACCCGGACTGCTGGGAAAAAACTGTCAACTCGCAGTGTTTCGCTGTCAGGTTTACGCTTCATTCCGCGGCGCAGCATTGTATGGGGAGAGTGACTGTAGGTGCGATAACCGGTTAGATAATCCACAATGCGAATATCTCTTAGACGACATCGAAAACCTTGCATATGGTCCAATACCTCAAGCGCTCTCGATACTCCTGATGCAAAAGCTCCGTGAGTACACTGCTGGCCACCGGAGCTATCCACAGTACCCTCGCCAGCGAACAGTAGACGCGGATTGTCCTTTTTAAAAGAGCAAGAGAACAGGTAACATGGCTATAAACAGGACATAAAATACATCATGATATAATTTGGATTTTGCTGTGAACCTACTTTAAGATTTGGCTATCTGGAGAACCAACTGCGAAAAATCTTTGGCAGATCATTGTGGAATTTCTGACAGCCCAGTGTGGCTTCAGTGGTAGTGGTACTAACTACCCGTCGTACGGCTGTGAGTTTGAACCGCACCTGTTCCTGTTTTGATTTAGGCAGCACGTCGGTATCCAGCCCGCGTCTTACCTAGTGTATCAAATGGCAGGAGAGGCCTTGCGACGTGAAAGTCAAACATCTCACTTAGGATGTAGTTATTTACGTCCTAATTAGGACCCGAATCATACAGGTTCAGCCATGACCAAAGCTGGGTCCTACATATTCCCGATAGAATGTTAAATTCCCTTTCTGATCAGTCGTGTTTTGTCATAGGGCTGCCAAAGACTTTTTGTTGTAAGACATTTCGTTGTTACCCCCCTCTACGCAAGTGGCCTTACTGTCTGCTGCTTGTGGTTGTCTTACTCCTGGTGTCAATGTACAAATAGCGTCCCATAGGAGCCTGGCGACAGTAGTTTAGTCATCCCAGTTATCTGGGGGTTGAGCCGCACTGTTACTCACCACATTAAAAGACCTTGTTGGGCAGGTAATTATACACTCTTAGGGGATTTGACTAAATCGAGCACTTCCCTATTGTACCTCTTGCCATGCACAGAAACAATGCTAGGGACTCGTTGGATGTTGCACGATGCAAGTAACAGGATTATCAATCGTAAGTGAACAGATGGGGCAACGATGAAGATTGGTAAGCGAATAGACAGCATTTGGACGTGAGAACCTACTGCAGACGGAAGGCTACCGGCGTACGCGTGCCTGTCAGCATCGTCACTGCCCACTTCACCAGCTGTGTATGCGCCCAGACTGAAGGGATCCTCCGACCACCGTGTGACTGTGGTAAACACCGGGTCTGGAATCGGAGCACGGTCCGGATACATGCCGGACAAGATATCAAGTAATTCCCGTACCACGACTTCATCAGGCCGATTGAATGTTTGCAACTTGGACCCACCCCAAATGTGAGCCACTAAAATGCCCACTTGTCCGAAGTAGTCACAATTCAGTATGTGCAGTCGGGCGCCCGGACACACCAGTTGAGCGGCGTTGCGATCCCAGAATATGTCAGCAGGGCGAAATTGTAAAACAACCTGAACCCGAAATTAAAGATCACGATCAGAGAAATCACCGAAACACGTTGACGTAACAACTGACACTCTACGCAGTGTGGCCCAGTTTAGGCTACAACTTCACAGTCTGACTCAGGCGGCCAACTTTAATGAAAACTGGTGATGCGTTAAAATACGACAAAACCGTTTTCTATTTGCTTACTACACAGTAAAATAATGATGAGCTACGGAGAATCAGATTGCCAACAAACCGCTTGAATTCTGAGGAACCTTTAATCACTCGATGCGCCTCGCAGCCTGCACGTGTGCGTCGGTACACCCTACCCTCTTTCAGAGGGCCGATCAGCTCCATCACCTGGGATTTACGTTGACTTACATGACCTCTCCAAAGTTGGCGCACACAATCAGGCATATCCTAACTGTACATGCCTAAGCAAAATAACCGACAGGATGCGCTTGCGAAAGTTACTGCTTCTATAAACCCTATGGGAATGTGAAAACAATTAATGGACGCTTGTAGATGTATGTAAATCTTATATCCATCCAACACATTTTCGAAATAAACCTTATCGGCGACCAATGTGTTCAAACTTTGACGCAGTCGGGTTATGACTCGTGTGAAACCTTGCACACACTAGACGAACTGAGCGAGAAACGTGAACACTCTTGGAGAGATGGCAGAGCGGTGTCAGGAAGGTGGACAGCTGACAGTGTAAAACGTCGACATGCATCACACTGATGATGATGTGACTGGAACGAGTGGCTTGATATAATAGTCATTCTGGACTACTGTCGAGAGCCGCCATAATTACGTTCACTGTAAGGAAAAAATCCGTACATTCTGTTGCCTATTAAAACATCAGTCACGCACATATATATATGGCAGTGATGAGGAAGGAATACGTACGGTAATTCAGTCATATCTAACATAAAGTCAACGACGTAGTGGTGAACAAAATCACCTGACGAGAACATGGACCAGAGTTCAAAGTGTGGTGGGGATAGTAAATGATAAACATTAACAAAACCAAAACTAAAATCTGATTTTGATGGCAGCCGATTAAAAAGTTTGTGCGAACAAGGATGGTGCGAAAAATTTTAATGACGTTCTATTTACATGAACGGAAATCGTTCACTGCCCAGTCTTTAAAAGTGTAAGTCCATCCATCTTCTGATCGATAAAAATCCACCTCTCCTGGCGCTTGTTGCATTTACTCCTCTCCACCTACTCTGTGGATTTCGTGATAAAGGGTCGCGTGAATTTCTTCCAAGTTCCAGGACGCACAGTCCTCATTACTCCTGTGTTTCTGAGTTGCCAATCTGTGACTTCAATTTTGTCCGACCAAATTTCGGTAACCTGACAGACCACAGTAAGTATACAGTACGGATCCATTTTGAACGTGTACTATCGGGTAGAGACAGGCAGAATCAGTGCGTCGTGAAATTCGGATCACCGTGTTATGAGTTACAGATAGTATAATTAAAACAGTATAAAAAAATTTGTATAAGGCGATAAATAACAAGGGTGGGGGGCTACACAGTATAAAAAGAATGTGGAGAAAAAACACTATGGTAGTATACAAACAAATTCGCGACAGTGGTAATGTATCAGACAACGTCCGAAATCATCCAGATCCCAATCAGAAAACGGGGAACGTCCTACTGGAGCATACCTCGATGTCAGTGCCCCACAACTTAAGCCCAGGTCATACACGAGCCACCGGAATGTCGTCTTGAACTCGACTTCCCACAGGCTAAAAAGGCACTGTGTGGTAAGTTGGCATTTATAAGACGTATCCAATCCGCTGAAATCTGTCAGACGAGAACATTATGCTCAAAGTCTGTCCGTCCGTCTGGAATACGCGTCATTTCCGGCATGGCGTTCCCACCACACAGCAACTGCTCCGCAAACACCGACGACTGGAAACGGACTCTCCGTAAGCATCTTCCGTATAAAAATGGTAGGTTTCCTGGCAGCATAATAAGACTGCCCGTGCAGTATTTTACACGGCTCTCCACTGAAGAACAAAACTCGTCAGCGCTACAGATGGTGTACGTTTGGAAAAGCCACCCAAGCTTGAGCCAAATGATCCATGAACTCATCAGACATTCCACCAACGCTTGTGCAGTTCCCAAATCTCGCCAGTGTTACAACACTCTACACTTAGGAGACGCAAAGATCATTCCAAACTAACGAACTGAAGCTTCTCAGCCTAAGACATTTTGGACTCCCCGCGAACCTTCACAGAGTATACCAAAGTCGTCTGCATAGTCGAAATCTAGTGCCAGAACGTTTCTAAAATCTTTTCCAAAGTTGAAGAGAGGAGGCTATGCAACCTTGTCATGTCTTAATCGAAATGCCGAGGATCGGCGATAAACTGTCATAAACCCCGATCCGGCCCGAGGTTTGACAGTAAATTTCTCTCTGGATGCTGACATCTCCTGGGAACATCTGTCCTCGATAAAAAAAACTACAAATAATTGAACCAAAGACGCTTCTGATATCCAGTTTAACTACTAGAAGGTTAACTGCTAGAAGTGCCCAGCCCGGCGTCTAAAGCTTCGTCACAAGTTATGGATATCCTTATCAGTGGCTTTGCCTTGTTCACACCTGCGCCCAGCTATCGGTTGCTCCGATGAGATAAGGATCTCTAGTCTCTGGTAACGGTGGCTTGTCCAATCGTGGTAGATCGTTGAGCCCTCCGTGCACGTCATTGCTTCACTTGATTCCCACCTTCTCCGAATCAAGCTTGGTCTCAGACAGACCACGTAGGTATCAGCTATGGGTGGCGTAGTTCGACTTAGGACACACTTGTGTTCCGCTCATGTGTTGGTACTTTGTCGTTTCGTTCTTGCTTTTGCTGGGCAACGACTCCACCGATAGCAACGACTGGCTATCGAGAAATTGGCTAAACCGTCGGTAAGCCATAAGTACCAAACCAATTTAGACAGCTGCCCTGGTAGTTCTCATTCCAAATATCCTAACAGCTACTGCATCGAAACGTCACAGGTCATTCGGGAAGTGGGTACTGTAGCACGCGGCACGGAAGTACATAAGTTGAGCAAACATTGGATATCGGAGAAATCCTTGAAAGTGTTAAAAGTCAGACGGAAAATTCCTCCTGGTAGTTCACATAACAAGTTTAAGAGAGATATCCGTAGGAAACGAAAACGTAGCCTAGAGGCTAAGCGTGATACTTCAGCGAACATCTGCAGACTCTTCAAGCTTATCCGTACCCTCGTTTCCAGGCGACCATCTGTTAGTGAAGCTATCAATGTGGCAGATAGCGCACTCAACCACAATAAGTCAAGAAGGTTAGAGCGCTGGGCAGAAAACTTTGAGGGTCGACTTAATTAGCCACCTGCTTCTACTGTGTTACCGCCAAAAATTCACAACGTAGCATCCTGGTCGGTAGATCTACTAAGACTGAGTTCCGCAGCTGCATTTCGGCTCCCAAACATAATAAGGCTGCTGGTTCAGATGATCTACCGCCGGCACATTTCAGAGAAGGTGGGGAAGTACCTGAAGATGCTTTGAATCAGTTGTTTCAACTTGTGTGGATGACGGAGACCATCCCTCCGTGCTGGGGTCACGCGACAGTAATTCCCATAACCAAGAAGAGTATCAAGGGTTCTTGCGAAAACCACAGGGGAATCAGCTTGACCCCAGTCATTTCTAGGGTTCTAGCATCCATTATACCTCGTCGACTTTGCAACTCAAGAGGCAAACATTTGGGAAGAACAGGCAAGGTTTCAACCTGAGCGGGGATGTAAAGGTCACATTTCTACTATTCGTCAAACTCTAGGGCAGCGTCATGTGTACCGCCGACCAACAATGGCTCTTTTTTGAGCATAAAGGCNAGTCATTTCTAGGGTTCTAGCATCCATTATACCTCGTCGACTTTGCAACTCAAGAGGCAAACATTTGGGAAGAACAGGCAAGGTTTCAACCTGAGCGGGGATGTAAAGGTCACATTTCTACTATTCGTCAAACTCTAGGGCAGCGTCATGTGTACCGCCGACCAACAATGGCTCTTTTTTGAGCATAAAGGCGCGTTCGATTCGGCGGATCGATTTACACTCTTAAGGTCGCCCAAACGCTGGGGTGTACCGACCAAGTATGTGAACATACTGTCAGTGTTTTGTTCCCATACTTCAGCTCAGATTAGGGTTTACAGTGAACTGTCAAACTGTCTAACAGTTTCAGCACCATGAGCGGCGTACGTCAAGACTGTTCACTTTCACCATTTATGTTTAATTGTCATAGACGAAATAATGGGAGATGGTCTCCGGCACTCACACGATGCCGGCGTGGACTTCTTCCTGGTGAGAGACTGACTGATCTTAATTATGTTGACGATAAGGTGTTACTGTTTGACAACTTTCAAGCAGCACAAGCAATGTTAGATGCTATTCCGCTTTCTGCAAACTACTTCGAATTGCGCTTTGTAACCTCAAAATGCAAAGTGCTCCTGCAAGATTGCTGTGATTACGTGGATAATGCAGTCCTGTAGGTTGTTGACCGGTTTGTATACCTGGGAAGCTGCGTCAGCAGCGGTGGATGTTTGGGGAATGAAACGAAAGCGCGTATTTCTAAGTCTATGGTGGTGTTCGCTAATCTGGGACACCTATGGCGACAGAGAGGTATCTCTCCGAGGCTCAAAGGTCGCATATATAAGGCGACACTGAGGGCTGTATTACTTTACGGCAGCGAAACCTGACAACTCTGGCTGAAAGACGTGAACTGTCTCCAGGTATATAACCATCGAAGTCTGCGTTCGTATCGGGTGGCACCAGTGAGTAAGCAACGAGGAGGTTAGGAGGTGGGCTTTCCGTGATTGTCAAACGAGTTCTTTTGTTCACTCTTTACATGTGCACAGAATAAGATGGTTACGTCATATACTAAAGATGCCAGCTAGTCGTCTGCCACGTCGAGCACTCTTTGTCGATGCTGCGACCGACTGGCGTAAGGTGCGAAGCGGACAGATGACCCGCCAATAAGAAATGAAACCGTCCACGAAAAGGTTGGTCGCTGTTGATTGGGTTGGCCTCCCAGGCTGGGGTCCTCGCGACTCAGAGTTGTTGGCTGGAGATGTTAAGTGAGATGACGGCTAATCGGAACCAGTGGCACGAATGTTGTTTGTCCGAGTTGTCTGTGAAATGAGTGCACTTAGTGACGCGGGGCAGTGAAAGCCGTAAGCAAGCTGTCTTGTTGACGACACTGTACCTTCAAGTATAGCTTGTTTGCAATGTGTAGCCACCTTGATGTTGATTGTTTGAATATAGAAGTAGCCATTTTTTAGTGATTGGGTCCCTCCCCGTTCGCTTCTTTCTTATCTCTTATACAGGGTTTGCTCTTCTTCATGATTGTGTGACAGTCAAGCATCAGTGTGAACCACTGATTTATTTTCATCTATGATGATGTGACCTGAACATGTCACCTCACATTGTATGACAGGTCGAGGAACAGAATATTTCATATAGTGCAAACTTAAAGTGCATGTCGCTATGATTCTTTTTTTTTGAGCGCATTTGCGAATGTGTCGGCTCTTACTTTCTAACCCTTACAAAAATATATCAGACACGACGATGTGCTGTCTAATCCAGACTCTCCCATTTGTAACTTACATCCAAAGGACATGTCGGGAAAGAACAGATGGCTATAAAATTATATACGGTCGATGTCATCCTCAGCTCGCGAGAGGACGTCTGACAATGGCAGAGCCATCCGTGAAAGGAGAGGATTCGTCTTGACAAAACCCGTTGATTCCTATTAATACTTTGGTTAACGGTCGCCATTCATAGTGTTTTAGGACAACCACTCTGAATGAAGGGCTGTCGCCCAAAGTATGTCAAACGCGTCGCATAACTCTACCCGTACACAAGTGACTTAGTAAACAAATTTACTAGCCCATATTACGGTGAACTGAGGATGTATGGCGTGAATACAACGAAAACAATCGTTGGGTTAAACCGCTTACTGAAAAAAAACCATGTCTCAAGCACACCGTGAATTAAAAAAATATATGCCGTAAGTGAGGTTAGACGCTATTTGATGGGTCAACTGCAGGATAGTGAAGTCGACCTCAAAAAAGCTTGGTTCATCAGTTTATAACAGCCTCAGTAGTTCCCCCAAATTACTCAGCCTGAATATTCAGAGTTACGCTGACTGCCAGTCGTTCCATCGTATATCGTCGCATAACTAGTCAATCTTTACCAGGATTTCAGATTACTGTAAAATAAAGCTTAACATTTAAATCAATTAGCAAAAAGTAGCATGCTGCAGAGCGAACGGAAACAAAAGTTTAGATTCAGGAAATTTATCTCATTCGTTCGCTTACCGTCGCTGAGTTGTTTTTCAAAATGTAGGCAAGAAAATGCAGTAAATAAAAGTACCTTATTGTGTGTTTCTGCACCGAACCGAGGGATGCCTAAACGGTCGATAGCCAAACGTTTCCGGATTGGGAGCGACGGATGAAAGTTGATCACACTGCGAGGGTCCAAGCCTTTGAGCACACCGATGGGCACAGTAACGATGCAATATCGAGTCAAATACCTTTCAGATGTATGTTTTGCGCACCCCGATTGATCTTCTTGTGAACACAAGGATGTTTCAATGCATATGAGCCCTGTATGGTCTTCGGAAGGCCGTGAAGCAAAAGCGGGGGAAGACACAGAACTCAAAATATCGTTGGATTTAGTTGAAGGACATGTGTTGGACCAATCAATGTGCCGGACAACGCGACAGTGACGAATGTCCAAGTCAGTAGCCAGGAATTTAATCATCTGATCAAAACCTTGTAGCACTAGGCGATCCTCCCATTTGTGCTCAGTTCTCCGTGCAACCGTTGGTCGGGCTCCATGAATGGCTAAGTAGGCACGCTTCCGTTCCAGCCAGTCTAAATACAGCTGCTTGGCTAAAGGTGTTGGCTGGCTGGCATCGTAGGCCAGATTGGCTGCAGCATCCGCTTCGTAATGTGCCCCAAGAGATAATCGGAGAGGAAGACGAGTAGCTGGATTAACATACGCGATATAACGGGCAAACAGTGATTCGAAAATGCCCTGTTCGCGTCTAGTCAGCGTGGGTGATGCACGCTGTCCTGTTTGCCACAGAAGACGTACACAAGTGTCCAGAGAGCTGTTTTTAAGAGCAGATCAGTCATACGGGAATAGGACGCAAACAAAATTAGCAGTGTTGTAGTAACTAACAGAAAGATGACCAATTGGTATACAACAAAGAAAGCTGACAATTCACCTCTCGGAATACATAAAGCATCTTATTGACCTAACCTATTTGAAAATTGTAATCCAGAAGGCATGAAACATGGATATTTTCAACCAACCAGTGAACCGAAGGATGTACCAATTGTGGAAGAAATCGACAACCAAGGCTAATTTTTCAGCAGTCTGCTCTCAACATCACTGATATAAATTGACTGAAACGTTTGGTAGCACCAATTATGAGCCCATCAAGAATGGTTTATAGGTTAATGTAGGCAACAATGTGAAGATGTCGAGTGGAGATAAATTAGGTAAAATGATCAAAATCTAGCTTCGGGGCTGCTTGTTTTAGAATATAACATCGATATCCATATCATTGGTTTCGCAGCATACGCTTAGTAAACCACATGCGAGCAATACATAAAACTAGTCAAAACTAGACAGGCAGCATCACTGACTACGGTGTTGCAGAGAATAACAGGCCAATGAACTTGCAAACATAACTCAGTCAGTAAATTAAACAAAGATAGATGATAACTTCGATAAGAATGATAATAACTATCAACTGCCACGCAAAAAGTGTGATGCGTGACCATTTTTTTAGATATGACAACTAATAGTATGCGGGAAATAACTGAACATACGTATGCAGCACATCAGCCAGAGTAGAATTATCGTTCAGCGCACATTTTCTAATTCTGCCTGTTATAAGGATATGCACCAAACATCGATCGAGAAGAAAGCTCATTTCAGCCACCTCCTTCAATCCAATTTCCCTTCCTGTTTTGTGATCGCGCCACACACCGATCTCCGGGCATTCCCACCCCCGATGCGGCCCAAGGACATCACCTGGTGCGGTAACTGTTGACATTTTTAGGCGTCCCGCCAAAACGAAAAGAGGTTGTATGTCCTGTGAATTGATACATCCGTGGAGATAACTTGCGCCAAGGTCAACCACATCTTCCACAGTCTTGTCTGAAGGACGAGGCAGACGAATCGAATGAATGCGGCCACCATTACGTTCACGGGCTTCGAGTACAACCACTTTTAAACCTTCTTTGCTCAATATTTTCGCAGCAGTGAGACCGGAAATGCCTGCACCGAGCACAGCTACATCGTATATCGTAGGAGTTGGCATCAGATATACACAACAGAGTCAGCCTGAAATAGTCGAAGAAATCTGATGTGAATATGTAACACACAGGCATACATGTTTTGACCAAGCCTCCAACCAGTGACAGCTCGATTAAGAAACGAAAATTCAGACGTTCTGTAACCCTTCTAATCAGCGATGTGGACGGTCGTACAAGCAGGTGGCATCCCCCAGATTTACTCAACGAAGCGTTCAAGGTCAATGGTCCTATCATCGCCTAGTCATCTCGTAACTTATGTAAACCACCAGTGGCTGCATTGAGCACTGCGCCGTGCAGCAAACACTGATCGTATACGGGGTGCATGGTTTAAATGCCCTGGAATTTTTTATCGCTTCGACAGTCACTTTCGTGCTTAAGGCCCCCAAAACGTTCTTGACAGTCGCCGAGAAAGTAGTTTGATATCAACTGCGCACAGGCTGTGGGTGTCTGGTTGGCTTCGTAGAATAGTTAAAGGAGGTGAAACGCAGTGTCACGAAGAATAGGTCTGGTTTCACACAAGCTGTAGATTAACTGACCAAGTCTTCCCTCACCAGATGCTCGAGCACCGCGAAGTCTAATAGCAACCAACAACAGTTACATCCCTGGAACCTAATACAGCTTTCGATGAGGTTGATGGAACTGTTCTTTAGACTTGCCTGTTAAAGGATGAAGTGCACAAAAAGGATGCACCCATCCAAAAGACACTACAAAGACAATCTTGAAGTGCCGTTGAGATGACTGTCAGCCTGTCGTCACTTTTGACCATCGCCATCAGAGTGCAATAAAGCTACCTATATCCATGAACGAAATCTAGCAAAAACCTCTTATTAAGTTCACTTTTTCCAGGAAAGATAATCACAGACGAAGAACAAATGCTAGACACCGCCTTGTTTGACGACAATATGCAGGCATCCCGAAAGGCGTTAGACCGCTGTATAGAAGTATTCATACTGGTAGACAAAACAACGTAATGCCTTCAGCAATTGAAAAAGCTTATACAAACCTAGAGCTGAAGTTTACAGTTTGTCCGTGATCCCATGAATTGTTCGTAAAGTACCATAGAATAGGGTAATATTGTCTGCACACTAAGTCTGAGTCCGGAAACACTTCCATGTCTCGGTATTCGCAATCGACCAGATCACACTCGAAGATCTCGTCCAATACACCATTGAATGAGAACAAGCATGCTGAATAGCCCTGTCGCACCTCCACCCGGTTAATGACAAACTTTCACAGAATCTAGTCTGACCCAAGGTTTCGGAATAGAATGTTTCCATGACATGAACTTCCCGAACGTACATCTTGCTAGACGCTCCCAAAGTCAGCGTCACTGACAGCAATAACTAATAAATCAGATGCCCCTTCTGATATCATAGAAGAGAACTAAAAGCAGGGATCAGATGACTCTTCTGATGTCAGAGAAGACAACAAAAACATTCTACACAAGCGGGAATGTCTGTGTTAGTACCAGTAACACGTGAAGATTATTTAGCTCTTTTTTAAATTATGCTTTCGACAAACATATACAGGCATCTCCGAGCCACTTCTTCCTACCGACTCTTTGAATGCAACGCACCTTTCCGCACATAGGAATGTCAACAATCGACTACTTAGACTGCGGGGCGTAACTACTCAGACATACCGAAAACAACCACATTAGTCATTTTGACAAGCTAGTTAAAGATACACGTTACCCTACATTTCATACCGGGTGGATTGGGCTTGGGATCCGGTAAGGCACAATTTCGAGCATGGTGAACGGACAGACAACCCCGATTGAAGGTCACTTCCATCGATGCAATCGCAGAATCCCTCCACACACCAACGTAAGGTCTACAAGAAACGATTCGTCATCATTAAGGACAGCAACGCAACAGCGATTCACACTGGTGCCTAACTACCATAAAACCAAAAAAGCCAACCCTGGCCATAAAAAGAAAGCAAAGGAGATGGAAGAGAGAATACCTACATATCAAAAGCAACTGTCCATATTCAAAAAATTCAATATCAAGGTGCCTACATCTTGCAGAAAACAATCGGGCGATATGTGAAGGTAAGGCGCCATCAATAAGATAGCTTTCTTACAGTTTCCATTGTTCCCGGTCAGTGGGCGCACTTACTTCACAAACAGCAACATTCACACCACTGAACTCGATGAGACACCATCTCACCTAATGTCTCTAACAGATGACTCGGTGAGTTGTGACGGCTCTAGCCAAGGGTAGGAACCCGATTTACAGTGGTCAACGCTTTGGTGAACGACTTTATTTCTCATCAACAGGTCACCACTTGTCCACCTCGTACTTTAACCCAACCGACTGCAGCATCAGCATAGTGTTGTGTGACAAATGACCTGCCGGCATCCTTAGTCCACGCCCTGACCATCCAAGTCTGTGCATACCTGAAAACTGAACAGAGGAATTATCCTGACATTTACTACCAAATATTCACCTCCCAACCTCTTCGTTGATTACTCGTTGGTGCCACTTAATGCCAGCGATCGAACGCAGCCATCGATGGCCAAATACCTGGAGACGGTTCACGTCCCTTGCTCTGTGCGACTAAGTTCCGCAGCAAACGAATCCTGCACAGTCGCTTTATATACGCGTTCCTTAAATTTCATAGAGATGCCACTATGTCGCTAAAGATGTCCTACGTTGACGGGTATCGCCGTAGCCTTGGAGATGCGAGCTTCTATTTCACTCCCTATACTTCCGCCGCTAATAATGCGACTTCTTGAGTGTACAAACTAGTCAATAATCTGGATTACTTCATTGTTCAACAATAAATCTGCATAATCAGCAGTCTTGCAGAAGCACTTTGTACTTTGGAACTGCAAGGCGCGCTCAAAGTGCTCAACAAGGCAGATAATAGCATCTGGCATTGTTTGTGTTGTTTGGAAATCGCCAGACAGCAACATCTAGTCCTCAGCAGAACTAACATTAACCAGTCCTACAGAATGTAGGATGTCCATGCAGTTATCTTGGGAGTGCCGCAAAGTCCTGTTATTTCGTAAATGTGGTAATTTAACAAAGATTGTGAAAGCGGACAAGCATGGCGCAGGCCACTGTTGATGCTGAAACTTTCAGAGAAATAAATTTAAACACTGACCCGCACTGCACTAAGAAGATAAAGCGCCGACAGTAACGTTCAAATACACGTTAGGTGCAACCTTACATTGAAGCCATTTTAAAAGTAGGTTGGTAGGATGAATCGAGCATACATTTATAGCCGACAAAAATGGCAGTTGTCGGCCGGTGGTCCTGTCCCAGAATTGGAGCGAAAAGTGGAAATTTCATAGGAACATCCGCGACCAGAAAGAAGACCTCCCTGTTCTTCTCTGATAAATGTCTCCGGGAAGCAGTGAGTTGAGAAAGTTCGGTGGACGCGAGCACACTGGAAACGGTTATGATCAAGCTAACCCCCATATCGCGTTCGCAACAGCCCTCTAGACCTCTATTATGAAAATATGGGAACCGGCACCGAGTTACGTTAACAGAGAGAGACTTTTTCGGCCATTCAAACCGGTTAAAATAACCCAGTCAAGGCCCATACTAGGGCATTTCAATCTTCTTTGGAAAGCATCGGTACGAGATCATCTAGGCAAGCAGCTTTGCTGCGTTCGGGAGCCGAAATACAAGAGCGGACTTCAGTTTTGGGAAGTAGTTATATACTCGCTGACTAGGGTACAGCACTGCGAGTTTGCAACAGTAAAATAGTAGATGCAAGAAGCCAGCTAAATTGCCCCTCAGAGTGTTGACCATCTGAAATTATTGTGGATGAATGTGCTATATGCATCACAGATTGCTTCACTGACACACGGACGCCCTGAAACCGCAACACGGATAGGCCCGATGAGTTTGGTGTCCCTTGAAGCAAAAGCGATTTCCACCTCCTTAACTCCCTTCGTTAACCGAGCCTCATGCTGGGCAATTAGACCACGCGTGAGCTTCCTATAAACATCCCTCTTAAACCTGCTCCACGAACTGCCGCGGGAAGTGTTCAGTCCTATATCTAACAACTCTAGCAATTTCTTCGACCTCAAACATTCGCTTAACCCACAAACCACCGCGGTGCATGCTGCAGTAGCTAGTTTATAAATGGCCTTTAGGATTTGGGTCCACGAGCTATTAGGATCTCCGGGGATGGAACGGTTAAGCATGAATTCCAAGCTAGTTTGGTATTTACGCTTTAGCGATAGTCCGGTCTGCTTTCTAACAGTGGGTTCATTCTCATCAATGGGCACGTTGCCCAGCGAAAGTGAAAAGACAACGTACCAACGCATGATTTGAATCCAGTTATGTGTTCCAATAACAACTACCGTGTTGAGTAAGGCCACAGCACTTATAACTAGCAGCTATGTGGTCCGTCTTAGAACAAGTTTAAATTGCAGAAGGTATGACAACGACGTGCACGATCTCTAGAACTAGTGCCGGTGAAAAACAGCCTGTGTTTGACGCACAGTGGCAACAGCTGTCCACCATTATCCGAGCAACGTGGTGCCAATATAAACCTCCCCTAAATAAGACTCGACCTCACCAAGGCAGCTGACCTTGGCAACCACACCTCTGGTCAGAGTGACTTTGTCAGAGTTTTATGTCAGCCTAAATCAAATCTGTGTGGAAGGCATCCTTGGTATCGAAGTCATTGCAGCTAGCTGTAATGTCAACAGACAGCGAACAGATTTCTGAAGGTTTGACGCTATAGCTGACTTCCACAGAACATGCCAGGAAGACAACGGTCTACTGTTAACGGGCCTCTAATCTACCAAATCTGATGTGGCCGTCGCACTAAGGATTACATCTACTGCAGCTTGAGTGGTAGTGGTGGCCGTGGAGTCACCTGAAACGTAACACCGGCATCGAGTAGACAGTACGGAAGGCGTTCGCTTGGTATGTTGAATGCTCAGGGTTCGTCTCTGAAATGCGACAGGTATTGACATTCAACAAGTCTAACGTTTGAGTGAAAGCTGTCTGTTGGATTATTTGTTTCAGAGCGAGAAAGCTCAAAATACCTACATTAATTCCCATCCTGGGCCTAAGCAGAGAACGCTGCGAGACGGTAGATGAGGCTTACCCAGACAGTGAAATTACCACTAGCTATATCTGTTATAGGATCCGCAGAGTAATTACTAAAAGTAGAGATCATGAGGGGACTGACAGCTAAACTCGATGAGACAATGTGGGATGGGACACTGGTAGAATGTTTTCGTCTATCCCCGATGGCACATAGCAGATCACTCTCATAAGAGCCATGAGCCTGACCAAAGGTACTGTGGCTCGGGACTCGGGCCGCCGCTCACCCCAACAGTGACATGGAATATCCTGCACTTTGTTCCTTAGAGAAAGAGGATTAGTAAAAAAAATACACTACCAACCAGACAAGTGTACCTGTATACCCTTATCTGGGGTAGTATCTGTCTTCAGATGTGCAACAAGTATTACCCGGGCTAGGCCGATCGTTTCGAGGTCGGTTGTACCAGGCCTTTTGGCTGTGCGGAAGGTGGTGTGCTACTGATGATTGGTATCTTGACCCTCCTGAACACACTTGCCACCACAGAAAGTGTCAGGAAAAGGCGTTCCAAGCTCGCACCTTGGTCTATCTGCGTGAAGTCGGAGCTCAGTTGCTTTTCAACGTATACTACTTTTGAAACACAGTGAACAAAATCATTTGTGATGAGAGTGATTCGCAATAGTCTGGGTGCTGGGATGGAGGTCAAGTGCGCTGGGCGCGGAGGGCGTTGAACAGACCATACTACACATTCGCCTACGTCTAGGTTTGGTTTTGCTCGAATAAACTTCCAGTGGTTAATGTCGTGCTTGTTCGCGAGCAACGCATTTGCACCCTTCAGCTGTTCCACGCAGTGTACAACCAAACTGTACGTTCGATCGTACTGGAAACTTTGGGGGGTTGTGATATGCCGTTCGTCGTCTCCCTTACCATCTGAGGGGATTCAAGTTTCGCTCTCAGGCAAGGATCGTTGGGTCCGGGTGGGGAAGAAGTCGTTAATAGAGCCTCCTCGACGTTTTCCATCTGGCCAAACGTGATACGCATTGGCCCAGGACGTCTGTTTTAATGGGACTTGCGGAGGCTGCATAGCGTGGGTTTACTTTCCATGCCTAGCTTAAGTAGATCACAGAGATCTACATTGCAACTGACCATCAGACTCTTTTTGATCGAGTAACGTGCTTTCGCCTTTTACAGCGTTGTAGACCATGAGATTGTCTAGCGAACTCAGGACAATAACTACGCCCGGACGTGTTTAGGCCTTATGTTTTGAGCTAGAGGACAGTTGTGTGATTACGACATTCAACTAACGGCTTAGAGCTTTCCTGGTTCGTGCTAATGAACTTGGACCCACCAAATGGCTGAGACAGTCACAATGCGTTTATTGTGTTCCGTCGAAGCTGGTTTACTAGCTAGTACAGGAGGCGGAGGGCTTCGGTTGTGTGTAGCTAGAATAAGATCGGCCAGCGTTTGGCGTATCGGGGATACATATTGTAGGTGGGAAACTGACTAAATTTCTTGTTGTCTTTGTCCTAGATGATGTTATCCTAAGAAACGTTTAGTCGACAAATCCCAATATAATATCAGAAGACCTGAGTGGGTGAGTCTTGGAGCTTTAAATGGAAGTATATGGGAAACTGAAGGTCACACTTGCAGTGGATCCAGTGGTTGCAGAAGCTACACGCCGTGGCTTCCATGTGAGGCCGTATTACCTTCCAACGTGGTCCGCAAACATCGGCAGTCGGATTAATTGCGCGTCCCATGCTAGCTAACTAATCTGCGAGGCTTTATAGAATTTATAAACTCTATAAGTTTGTAAGAATAGCAAAACGAAGAACAAAACGAATAAAACTTGCCGAACCTGCTGTCCGGTAAGTCTCTATGTTGTAACGAAGTACTGTTGGGTTGCTGTAATTGATGGTATGTTAGCGGCTACAGTGTTACACGATTAATTTCGTGTAACAGAAGTGATTGAAGAGTTTCGAATCCTCCGAAGATAGTAATAGCGCTCTGTGCGAGCGATTTGTCGTAATAAGGCAGTTTTTCTTTTCCCTTCAAATCCATCAAGTTGGTTTAGTTCAGTTCAGCTCCGTTCAGTTCAGTTCACATGACGTAGCGGCTAGTAGCCTGGTAGTACAGTTTCTTACGCTAATATGACAGCTTCCTACGCTTCAATTGCGAGGACTCAGCTTCAGGCTTTGTCTGCCGCATACCCGTAACCCACAAGCACAGGGTGTCAGACTTTTACATAAGGAAGAGAAAAACGAGAGAAAGAAAAGCCATTCGCGTGCAAGCTCGCTAATAAAATGAAGACAATCGTACAGAGATGGCCACATATGTCTATACACTCATCTTCACGCAACGTATGTGGTCCCTCAGCTGTATACGTTCGGTTTATATGTAAATGCAACACCTCTGTCACACTCTAAGCGTGCAATACTAAGAGAAGCAACAATGTTCTGCCTGCTCATTGAAAAGAGGGTTTGCAGACTGCATATGTGCATGATAGCTCACTGTCGTTGTATACGAAAATGGATAAATTAAGAACAAGGGACATGTTCAGAGACAGCACGGTCAAGCATCGGAGCGGATCAGTCCTCTACGACGTCTACGTCGGAGGCGACATATGGGTGCGTCACGCTAACCAACTTCGCCCACGCTATTCCACAAACGCTGGGCGAGTAGAGAACCAAATGCCACTTCTCGACACTTTCGAGATCAAGCGCCCAACACAGCAAGTTCCCGCGACCGTTACCCCAGCGACCTCAACGCCGAGACCGAACAGGGAGCTGACTGCCTTGCAACCAAGACGATGGACGGATCGAAAACGCAAGCCCACTTGTCCAATACAGCTTGACCCACGAAAACGGCGGTACCAATAAGTCTCAACAGGGGAGGTGTTGGGAAAAGCACTTTTTCCTCAAAAAAAACTCGCTATGTTTCCCAAGGGAAATAGATGCTTCTATTTTGAGAACTCGAATGCCCGCCATCATTCTGGAAGATTCGAGTTCGCGCGTTTGCTTCTGATTGGCCCGTTCAATGTCCTACGACCAAGGCCACCGGAAACCTATAAATACAGCAGTTTTGGGCCACTGTTTTGCCTTCGGGCTGAGCAGCAAATAAAGCTCGTTTGAAGGCCGTTTTTCTCCTTTCTTGTTGGGGGGTTCTAAGTTGCGAGAGTTGGGTCCGAATACTTGCGTTCCGATTATTCGTATCGTTTGCGATATCGTTGCGTTTCATTCGTGATCGTGATAATGCTCGCGGTCTTCCTGTCCGTTCTTGCCTTCCTCTCTCAGGGGGTCGTAACAGGCTGAGAGAGTCCGACGCGAATTCTTGGACAATAATGAGGGGGGTAGAATTCTGCACCCTTCATCTCTCGCTACATCATCTGATAAGACCAGCTTTGTGGCTTTCGGAACAAAGGAGTGCGCTCGTCCTGCTGATTTTTTAAAAAAGTTTCTAAACAGTTTTGACGTCATTACTTCTCTATTCCAACCCAGTCTCTTTGTGCAGCTTGTTCATTACTGTCTCTGTTGTTTTAAACAGACGACTATACACAAAATATAGCCAAATATCAGGTATGGTGACTTTCTATTACTGCTATCTCAGCTTACAACCTGCATCTGCCGATCGGTCGTATCTGGGGTCCATCATGGGCCAACAAACAATGCGAAGAGAGGGTAAAGAAAAGTAAGGGTTTCCTATGGAAGACAGTATCAAAGTAAGACTAAAACTGCAGTACCATTAAGGAGATGTGAATACATAGTGGAATTTTCTAGCTGTCCATGACCGGGTGTGATAAATCACGTCAGTCTACCCCCTATGTATCCGCGCAATTGATAGCTGAGTTGCAAACCTTATTTTCGAGCTATGCTCGAAGGAAGGTTAGAACTTCTTCATACTTCGAAAAAGAACACAAGTAATATGCGCAAAAAATTTTACACGCGTAGCTACATACAAACAGCTGTCTACCTATTCACAGAGCCATATACAACACCCGAATATACACGGCATAAATGCATAGTTACGAGCACACATCATCACCATCATCATAACAGCCATGAGCCTAACCAAACGTACTGTGGCTCCGGTCGTCGCTCACCTCAACAGTGACGTAGAATATCCTGAAGGAAACGTTACTAAGAAGGGAAACAAATACTAAAAGTAGACTAAGCGGAAGAACTAGAAATGGTGTGGATACAGGTGCGCCATTGACTGCGACACATCGCCATCCCGGATGGCGTATCTAACCAGCGGCTTGTGTGATTACGAGGACCCCATCCAGGCAGGCGATGCTTGCACACTTTGCTCAATGGAGCAGTCAAGGTCTTCATATTTCGTGACCACGATGTTGCTTGACCACCACGCGGTTTAATCCAATCGCTAGTGCCCCCAGTATATAATGCCCGGTACGGTAAACGCTCAGATGGCATACGGAGCACGCGACCTAACCATCGCAAGCTGTGCAACGTAACTACTTGACCAATTGATCGCGCATCCCGAACGTTCCGGAATACGCGCCGGCGAACTGCCGCATTG
>QNGE01003616.1:54687-71176 GCA_008508345.1 Paragonimus westermani
TTTCTTGGGGGACCCTACCCGGAGCCAATGACTCAAGAGTTTGACGCACTTGGCAGTGAGGGGCCTGCCTAGCCCGAGGGCGCAGTGAATAAGACAATAATGTCTGATTCTGAACACTGCTGCGCGCAGCGGATGTACTCGAAGCTACATCGGGCTTTTGAGAGATATTGGGTGTTTTTCGACCGTATTGGATAATACGCCGGCGGTTACGGTCAACCGTTGGGCGATCGGAGTGCTTTGTTTGAGGGTACCTCTTCTAACCCCCTTTCTGACACGGAAGACAGCAGTGCCACGGCTATAAAAATAGTTCTGCTGTATGCCCATAGGATCGTGCCTCACTACCTAAGCACTCCTACGCGGTCAGTAGCACAACATACAATTCTATGAGTATAACTGCTTTTCGTCTGAATGCTCCCCTTTGACCTGTCTGACAAGGTTGCACCTGGAAGGACCGGAGTCCTAGTCAACATAGCCCCCCGGATCAAAACAGTACACAAGCCCGACCACCACGTCAAGGTAGCAGTATAGGTCGGGTTGAGAGTGTGCCGGAGGAATTTGTTCCACCTGCCCATTACTGTGCGGCAGAAGAATGAGGCGCAGACCCCTTTACTTCCTCATGGGTTATGGATCATCATGTAATGTCCTCCAAGTTGGGGCATCTTCATTGGCTGATAAAATGAACCAGATGGTAAATCAATAGGACTCATGAGCAACTTGAAAAAGCTTCTATCAAGTCTCCACGATCCCTTCTTTGTCCAAGGAAGAATAGATTAGTTTTTAGCCAACTAGTATAATCTAAGGATTTCATGCCTCGTACCGACCTAGTGAATAATCTCTGCACGCCATCAAAGCATTGTTTATTCTTCAGCAGGCTTGGACTCCAGCCCCGGATACAATACTCCAAATGAAGTCTAACAAACGTTCTATACAGTGGAATCAGTACTTCAGGCTCTCTGGATGAGATGGTTCTCATGAGCTAAAAAAGCGAACTTCTTGATTTCTTCGCCGCCGAGTCATGCAGCGACCCTATTGGTTTATTGCTAACTGCGTTAATGTTACAGTTAGCATTTGTACTCTTTCTCCTCCGCACATTTTTTATGCGCTCAAACGTTCGTTTGAACGAGTATGGTTACCGGCATGTCACCTGCGCACTCGAACGTTCTGCTCCGGTGCCTGCTCGTTTGACGTCTTGCTGTACTAACGTTTCATCTCGCTCTTCGCTCGCTCTCGTCGATTTCACGTGTTGGCAATATATATCTTGTCTACCCGTTGCNTTCTTCGCCGCCGAGTCATGCAGCGACCCTATTGGTTTATTGCTAACTGCGTTAATGTTACAGTTAGCATTTGTACTCTTTCTCCTCCGCACATTTTTTATGCGCTCAAACGTTCGTTTGAACGAGTATGGTTACCGGCATGTCACCTGCGCACTCGAACGTTCTGCTCCGGTGCCTGCTCGTTTGACGTCTTGCTGTACTAACGTTTCATCTCGCTCTTCGCTCGCTCTCGTCGATTTCACGTGTTGGCAATATATATCTTGTCTACCCGTTGCGTTGTTCGTAAATGACTGGCCACAGCCCGTCTGAACTCTACAGTCACGCTGTGTTAGAGCCCCGAGGTCTCTCGCTTCAGTAAGTTGCGTTAGCGTGCTCAGACTAGTTGATTTGCTAAGTCATCTTCGAGTGGAACTGTTACCGTCTTTGAACAGGTACACGCATTCTCCTGGATTAAAGAGTAAATCCCATTTTGCTAATCAATCGGATAGCTTTACTAAGTCAGATTAGATAACACCTAGATTTGGATTTCCGAAATTTTTCAAATCATCACCAAACGTATAGTGCGCAGATGACGGAGATATGATCAGGTCATTTACGTAAACTAGAAAGAGTAGGGGTCCCAAGAATGACCCACGTAACACTCCATTTTTGAGCTGGATTCACCGACAGTGACTTTGAACACCCTGTTACAGAGCATATTTGTTATCCAACGAATGACAATCGATGCTATCCGGTAGTACTCCAGTTTCAGTGATAGTAATTGTTGATTAAGCGAGACAAATGCCCCACTGAAGTCCAGGTAACATACTTCCACGAGTTCGCCTCTACCCAAACTTTACGTTATTTCAGTCAGAAAACGTAACCGATTGCATAGACATGTTGGTTCACATCCAACTTGTTCACGGTTAAGTGCTCGGCAATCTTGTTTTTAATGGTAGTTCCGCACTCCCAGTAGAATGCAAGTGAGACTCATTTGATAGATTGGTTAGGCAGGTTGGTTACTGGAAAGGATAGTACATTGGCTGGCAGACGGATGATGGCTGCGTGAATACCATCTGGCCCCAGGGATTTATGAGTGTTCAACTGCCGCAATATTTTCTGTATCACGTGAGGTGTCTTCATGAGTCATTTCTTCGATCAGTACAGAAAAAAAAACTACTGTAGGGCTTTTCTGACTATCCCTTCGGTAGACATTTGCGGAATGCAACCCCAAATGATCCGCCTTCTCATGAGCACTGGTAAGCAGGATGTCACCAAAAAGCTTGAGGCTACCTATTTCCATGCGTATCACTGGCTTAGCCTGGACATATGTGTAGCACCGCTTCGGACTGGCTTTGGCACCTCCACCTAGTGCTAATTCGTAAGCCGCTTGGGCATTATTTTACAATTCGCCTGCAGTTCTCTTTCACAGAGGTGAGGTAAGGACCTCTTATGGCCGGTTGTTTTTTGAAAGTTATCCAAGCTCTTTTTTCTCTTGTGTGCCTTGTATATTCTGGCTGTCCACCAACGGTGTGGGTGGCGTCTGGTCAGTAGAGTGTGTTTCCCGGTGAGAACATGCAATTTTCGTTTCATCAGCTCTTAAGCCTCATCTACCGTGCCTAAGGGATGACTCCAATCCAGAGATTGTGCATCTCGGATCAAGCTGTCGATTTTAACTCTTCCGAAGTTGCGTATTAACTTGAAAGGTATCAGATGCCACCTGACGCAGAACTCAAAATTGATAGCTAAACGGTCACTATCCCCAAAAGGGACACTCATATTAAGCGAAATAAACCATTTTTCGTATTTACTTACCACCAGATCAAACAGTGAGGGGACCTGTCCTACCCTAAAACGCCAGTTACACCTCAGGTGCTGAATCAGCATCCAGTCGTAGAGGAACTCTAGCAGGTCTGCTCCAAAACTTCCTGCGGAAGCTGATTCTTCCTCCCACTCGATACCAGTAGAGTTTGAACCTTCAAGAATTAGCAGGGAGTGTGGTTTAGCAGTGATGACTCTCAAAAGATAAAAGCTGCGCATTCTCGATAGGTTGCGACATTGGGCGACGACGCACAAATACGCCTGAGATGGTTTGTGTTCCACTTCACTACACTTTCCACTGGCTGTGTTCAGCGTACTGAGAGAGAAGCCCTGCAGCTGCACATACCTCTCGGCAATTAAAAGAAGTACCCCTCCTCCCTAATTCCCGTCAGGTCTATCATGTCTGTAACATCTATATCCCTCCGGACACTGCCCACCATACTGTACATTCAGACTGAGCCAAGATCCTGTGATGACAACCACATCGTAACCACTGGCTACGGTGATTAATTTACCCCATTTATTGTTGATGTTACAGGCGTTTATGCAACGGGCCTTCATTCGCTATGCCTGTAGCCAATCGAGTCTCTTATATTGGGAGCCTTCGGGAACTATACCCGAGGACGGGTTCCACCTTTGCTGGCAACGAAGTGCACGTCTGTGGTGGTATTAAGGAACCCAAGATACGCCGGGGAAATATGTGTACTCGCTCGGAACTCGTTCGTTATAAGAGAAAGAACAATCAGAGGGACCGCTCGGTATACCATGTATTCGATTCGTGCAGCGAACGGATGTCTTTCAGAGAAACAGGACCGAGTGGGTCTGGGAAGATTGAACTTCGTCATTTGACTTAGCCTTTGTATCCAGTGTTTTTGCGAACAGTTGATCCTGTAGCGTTCTGTGCAGCATTTTGTACTTTATAATTTTTATCGTTCGCTCTTCTCGCCTTTATCTAACTCACTTGTACAGTCCACGTTTAAATCAAGTTAATCGATTGATTCGATAATCAATAATTCAAAATCTACTTCCGAGGTCGTGAGCCATGCGTCTTCTCTGCGTTTTGTGTCGCTCGTGTACAGGTTTCGGGAGGCTTGAATACCAACGGAACTAATAATCTATCTCAGTAGAAATCTCTTAGGAGTAACATTACGGATTGTATCCGTCGGATATTTCATTCAGTGTAGTGGAATTTCTAAACTAACACGCCTTCACGAACGACTGTGTCATTTCATTTTGGTTTAACCACATTTTGGCTCCGCGTTCATGCTCGAGTATTTTGACAGTGTTTAGGTCCACTACATAAATTGGTGAGCCCGAATTCTTGTTTACATATTTTTCTTCGTGCATACACGTCTTCTTTTTGCTTCCGTTTTCTGTAAGCTCAGAACTCCCAAAATTTTGCGATGATTTCTGATTTCGACACTAGTTTATTTTCAGTGAACGTTATTAACCTTAAATTACCTGCATTTGGTATTTCAAATCCTCGCGTTTGGTTCACTCAGGTGGAAGCATCTTTTCGATTTAGTACGAGTACTTCACAATCCACCATGTTCTCTTATGTGGCTACGCAGTTGCTTACAGATATTGCGTCCGAAGTAATCGATATGCTTGACCCTATGCCAACTGAGTCCACCTACGATAAACTCAAAGCTGCCGTGTTGAAGCGTGCCACAGCATCAGATGAGGTCAAGCTCCAACAATTACTCTCCGGTGTCGAGTTGGGTGATCGTACCCCCTCTCAGCTGCTCCGCCATATGAGATCCCTGGTAGGCGATAACAGTATAGGTGATTCCATCCTCAAGCAACTGTGGACCAAATGCCTCCAGCTCAACACCTCGGTCATTTTGTCAGTACAAGACCCCGACACCCCATTAGAAAAGTTAGCAGAGACGGCGGACAAGGTCCATGAGTGTTTCTTCAAGCGTTCCATCAACAATGTGCAAGACCCTTCCCTTTATGCCGATACACAAGGAACGCTTGATAATCTCCAACGGCAGGTGTCTCAGCTAACACTCACTGTGAATAACTTAGCTGGACGTCTCATGAAGGGCCGCAAATTTTCGCGCACTCGACCCCGCTCTTGCTCGCGACCTCGCATAGTAAAGCCGCAAACCTCTGAAATCTGTTACTACCACGGACGTTTCGGTGACAATGCCCGCAAATGCACACACCCATGTGCACATAGCAGTCCGCGCACTAAGGACAACACCAATCAGGGAAACGACCCGGCCAGCCAGTAATGGCGACAGCTGCCGCTGGCCAACCCAAGGGTCGCCTGTTTTATGTCCAAGATAACACCATCATCATCATCATCATAGACAGCAATACATCAGTGGTTAACACTAATGCTTAACTGCCACACAACCATGAAGAAACATCAAACCCTATATAGAAAGATAGAAGGATAAAGAAGGGGACGGGAAGGGACCTAACTACTGAAAATGACTACGTCCCTATTCAAACATTCAGCATCAAGGTGCCTACACCTTGCAAACAACACAACCGAGCTGCAAGTGACACCACTGGACTTCGTTTCCTTATTGACACCGGTGTAGAGGTCAGTGTTATACCCCCAGGTAAAATTAAACGCGATCTCAAACCAGCTGAGTACATCCTACAGGCAGCCAACAATTCCAAAATCGTGACCTACGGTCAGCGTCACTTGACGGTCGATCTTGGACTGCGTCGGTTTTCCTTGGATTTTCATCATCGCCGATGTTCAACACCCCATTATCGGTATCGATTTTCTCACCAGGTACGGTGTGGCTGTTGATCTCAGCCTCTGGAAACTCGTTGACATCACCACCACTGTGTGTTCAAGGTAAAGCCACCAACATCAACTCAATTGGACTTCGAATGGCTTTACCGGATGCCAACCAGTATACAGATATGCTGAAACAGTTTCCAGGAATCTATCAACCTAAACCTAGTATCACGACACCAAAACATGATGTTTCACATCACATCGTCACCAAGGGACCACCCAAATTCGCACGTCCGCGTCGACTGCCTCCGGAAAAGTTGAAGATCGCCAAAGCGGAATTTGCGGAAATACTACGTTTAGGAATCAACCGTCATTCAAACAGCCCGTTGTCATCGCCTCTGCACATGGTCCCCAAGAAGACTGCGGGAGACTGGAGACCATGCGGTGACTACCGAGCATTGAACAGCGCCACCGTGCCGGACCGTTATCCAATTCCGCATATTCATGACTTTTCCATTAGCCTTTCCGGGAAAGAAATCTTTTTCAAAATTGATCTAATCAAGGCGTACCTTCAAATTCCTGTGGCTCCCGATGACATTGCTAAAACAGCGATCGCAACCCCATTTGGCCTATTGGAATTTGTTCGTATGCCTTTTGGCCTCCGCAACGCTGCCCAAACATTTCAACGTTTTATGGACCAAGTCTTACACGGACTAGACTTTGTGTTTGTCTACATTGACGACATACTTGTTGCCAGCAACAATGCGCAGGAGCACCTGTCTCATCTGAAGTCTGTTTTTGAACGTTTGGATCACCATGGCGTCACTATCAACACAGCCAAATGCGTCTTCAGTGCTTCCTCCATCGACTTTCTCGGTCATTGAATCGACAAAGACGGTATCAGGCCATTGCCGGAGAAAACCAACGCAATTTCAGATTATCCATTGCCTCAGTCTATCAAGAGTCTCCGTCAGTTTTTAGGGATTGTTAATTATTATTGTCGCTTTATCCCCAATTGCTCTGACACGTTGAAACCCCTGACTGATTTGCCGCAGAATAACCCCAAAAAGTTCGTCCTTACCCCAGAGGCCACCAGCGCTTTCACTTCCGTGAAGCAGGCCCTGGCTAACACCACATCTCTCGGCTATCTCAGTACTGACGAACGTGCACGCTTGGTTTTGAAGACCGACGCATCTCAGCTGATCCAATTTCCCCACTCGAAACACCCGACCTAATCCGATAACCTCTGATAATCCTCCCATACAAAATACGGTTACCACCTGGTGTCTCAGTGCAAATTCGACCTTTGCCACGAAGCTATTGTATTTGCTTTCGAAACACGGTCACCCAAATTTCCCACACAAACTCTTCAGATGCGCCAATGTGTTGGGTGCATTTTTGGTGTTTGTCCCAGTATTAGAACTCGGGGATTTGTGCGGCACAACAGTGACAGTCTATTTATCTGTCCGTACCTTGGGGTGGTACTGCCGAAGGAGTGAGCGAGGCTATTTTTGTGTCCGATATGTCTAAATTTGCATTTACCGATGAGCATTCACTGAACTTTCTAGGTCATTGGTAAAAGTCGCCAATAGGGGCGTTAGTGTCAAAGCTATGGTGGACAACACGGTCGAAAAACAGCACGCGTGAAAGTGACGAACTGCCACAAGCAACGATGCTCAGATTTGCGAACAAAATTAAAAAGTAACCATGTCAACGATCCTACAAGGGGGGAAGCTGAACTGTTCGGGAAACCGGGAGTGCATTCCCTCTCGTACACGAAAAACTGGAAAACTCTGATGGACTGAATGTGACTTCAAGTTTTAGTAAAATGACACAAGTGATCTTTCCGAGTGAGATCTGAAAAACATATATCATAAAAGGGTAGATTCATCCACGAAGGTGTATTATACTGTGACGTCAAGCCGAACAACGTGCTGTTGGTGGATGGACTACCCGCACTAATCACCGGCTTCTCTGGAAGACGCATTCGCATACAGCGTTTTGCAACCTGTTGCGATTTTTTTGAAAAGATGTTGCCTTCCAGCAGACTCTATATATTTCTGTGTTCCTGTATATCCACATCCACATGCTGGGTGGACCGTGAACGTATCCAGTGTAAAGGACTGCTTTTACCATTAAAGGACAGTTATGTATTTTACCCAGTCATGCACACCTGGAAATTCCTCAGTAGAATGAATCTTACCTAATTGCATTCTGTTTTCTTGAGCAACAAAACAATGTTTGCGCTAATGAACACTTTCATTTTCAGATGTAACAGGTTGTTGAGTTCGATGACGAAAGCGTGGGCACAGTGCACAGGTCGTGGATTACGCAGCCAGGGTTTGCGCTCTGGTCGGGATTGCCATCCACGAAGCATCACAAGTTGCTCTTGAGTGGAATGACAGCACCCACTGGTTCGAAGGTGTACAAAGTCAAGATGCATCGCGCAACAGGTATGTGCTTTTGATTTTCCTAACATTGTCTAGATGACTTGCAACTGGCTTACAAATACCAACGAATACTGGAGCAGTTGTCTGAAATACCATCATCGGACGCCACGGATGTAATGGATCGCGGTGGCAAACGTAAGAGGTACAGTGAAGTCGCATTACGTCACATTTGCAGGCAACCTATCGTTCGTTCTGACTTCACGTATGAAGTGGAAGAGAAACGAAAACCTCCAGTGTACAGCGTCGATATCGACTATTCTCCACCAACACCACAATTGGAGAATATGTCGCATGCATCTCAATCTCAACCACGATGGACACTGGGGTCACTGGAGAACCTGCCCTCTTTCTCCAGCCCTATTGCTTCTAGGTATGTCATTAGTAAAATGTCAGTTAGTACGCATTTAGCTCCACCATCGTTAGTCCACCAGCAGCACACAGTGAGGTCGTGTGCAATAACGACACAGCCAAAGAAGTTGGAGAGTTAAAAGGTAAGTATTTTCAATACAAAGATGCACCGTGTTCACCAGGTGTAATTAAGAACTTAGTTCTCCAAAACATCCGAATACGCGAGGAGTTGCATGCCCTACGGCTGGAAGTGAATGCATTGCGATTCCAACATGCAGCTCCCGGTACGTCATCCACTGCACACTTTCCCGTGCGATTCCCCATGCAGTCCATAGGGGACATGCAGCTGCTGAATATGAAGCTGGAAGAAGCAGAAACATATACCCAGCTGGTACGTTTGACTTTTCCGATTTACAGTAAGCAGGCGACCTTTCTCAGCATTGTCGGCGGCACATCCATGGGTGAATGCACTCGTAATGTTATGAGAACATTAATGACGGATGAAGTGGCGAAAACGATAAACTGGAGAGGAGTGAACAATCGCGTCTCTATCGCCTCCTCACCGTTGGCCGCAGCCATCGTTGGTATGTTAGATCACCGAAACTAATCGCTTGTTAAATGTAGAATCCATCATGAAGAAGGCTTACCCCGGCGTATCGCACGCGGATGTCAAGGGAACCATTCAAAGGTGGATTCAGAAGGCCAGATTGCGTGCATCGAAAGAAGCCGACGATCTCGTTACCGAAATTTTTGCACTGTGATTTTAATTACGTACTGGTTATACAGATGTTGCTGTAAAAAATGCGCTTAATATAACGTATGAATATTTATGTGCCTTCTACATCGTTTCTCGTGAATTGGAACATTGCGTCGTCGTTATTATGCGAGATTAGATTTCCGTTTGACGCTCCTGAGCTCCGTAGGAAAACAGATAATGGGCGGCATATGATCAGATCGCTTAATGGGGCTGTGCACATTTTTTTCTCCCACCGTTCCCTGAGTGTTCCCAAAGTGTCTAGTTAGAACACTCGGGGAACGGTCAGGGAACACTCAGGAAACGGTCGTGCTACTAGGGCATTGGGCGTTGTAGTGGCCAAAGCACGCCACAATTGTAATTTCGTTAACCTACTTTTTTCTCTAGCTCCTATTCCAGAGATCGGCGCAGAGGAAGGATACGGAAATGGCCCAATTGAATAGACCGATCCTTCGTCGCCGAATACATCCCCAAACTCCCCTGTTATACGTACTTTCTCCCCCCGAACATTCCCATTTCGTATACCCCTTTTGATGTAACATGGCTTGTAGTAACTTCTGGCCGATACACGCTGTCTGCTGTGTTATTGTTCACCCTGTGTTCCGTGGTCGTATTGTTGTGACGAGCGTGACTTGTGGCCGTTGTCCCGTGTGTTCGCTGTTCGAGTGTCCCTTCTCTGAAGGTTCCTCTCCATATTTTAGCCCACGATCAGTCGACTGTGAACTCGTATCTGCTCTGTGCACTACAACGTCAGGATTCGAAAAGACCGCAAGTGGACCTAATGGATCGCGATTCGTGGAATGGCTGTGTCGTAGCACCCGAAATTTTACTATCTTAGTCTTCTCATAATCCAGCCATGATTTTACACCATACGAAATACAATGTTTAACTCAATTGTGGTAACCTGGAAATTTTTACGGGAAAGTAATTTAAAACTCGTGGCTTCAGACTGGTCAGTTGCTGACATTGGGTTTCCGGTAATCCAACGGATCGTCGGATTGATAATGGAACTTGAAGGACGGAGCTTGTGAGAATTCTATATCTGGTTTCTAAGCCCGTCGACGGACTGATCAAGTGTGTAGCGTCTACAGTTCACTGTTATATTTTGCTACTCACTTTTGTATAATAATACATACTGTTTAAACGCATCATCTTTATTTTTCTAATTTCATTGTGGGCAAGAATAAACGGGAGCTACCGTGCGCTGGCTCTGTCTTCTTCATTTGCGGGAATTTTTGTGCCGGCCGACGAGATTTTCTAGCTTCGCGTATCTTCTGACCTACCGACACGGAATGTTCGCCATCTCACATCGCGTGCAGAATTATCCCTTGGTCTTCATCTGAGCTGTCTCGCTAACAATGTCCTTCTTTTTGATGGTGACCTATTCAGTTAAACGGACCTTGATTTGTCAGTTAGTCGTCCGATTGATACTTCTTCCTTTTACTTGCACGCGTACCTTTTCTACACATCCATTACCCTCACAGTTATTCTTGGTGTTACCACATTTTGGCAATTCTTATCATTTGATTCATTAAGCTACTAAAAAATTAGTGAGCTGGACTGTTCTTCCCGGACAGTGTTGTATCCATTTTCTTCGTATTACTGACATTATCTGATGACGTTATGATCATCGACATCCAACCGAACACAGCGTTGCTTTAAAATTGCCCGGATACAGCACCCGGAATCATCGACTGTGCCTCTGTACAGTTTGGACCGTCTTTGTCACCAGACGGATAACATCCGTAGGAATAAGGTATTCATACCTGGTGCATTCCCCTTCTTTTGATTCCGCAATGGAAGTGGCAGATATGTTGAAATCAGTTCTATCCGATTTTCTCTATACCCTCTTAAAGGACGCGATCATAAAGCGGACTGGAAAGTCATAGGCTAAGCTGTTACACGACTTGTTCAACTCACACGAGCTAGGTGATCGGTGCTCATCCAAACTGTTACGTTATATGAGAGGCCCTTTGGGCTCGCGGAAGCTTGATGACGCTATCCTAAATCAATTGTAGGTAAAAAGTCTGTCATTCTGGCTGCCATGGATGAGGACAGCTCAATCGACAAAATTGACGACCCTTGCGAACAAGGTATCAAAACATTTTCCCTAACAACCGATGTGTGCCGCAACCACAACCCTTCCCACATCAGCCCCTTCACTCCCAACAACTGATGACTGTCTAAAACTTTTGATGGATAAGATGTGCCATCGTATGGACAGCACGTCTATACAGAACAACCAGCTGGAGAGCCACCCACCCAGAAACCGTGCACGATGTGACACTGGCGGTTCCTCAGGGCGGTGTTGGTGCCACCAAAACCTCCGGTGCAGGCTGAAAGATTACATCCAACCAAGTGCATTTCGAACTCGCCGCCCACAACCTTCAAACCGGCGAACCCGCCAGTACCGGCAACGACTGTCGCTGACTCAGCAGACAATAGTCGCCTATTTTATACCGAGAATCGACCCTTATCGATACTTATTGTTCCTTATCGATACCGGAGCCGGATTCAGCGTTATTTCACCGCAACCAAATGATCGACTTCAGCCTAGCCAATACACTAAACAGGTCGCTTATCAACGTCGCACTAAAGCGTACGGGGAAAGTTCAATCACTCTCGACCTCGGTCTCTGGCGACGTTTCCAATGGAAATTCCTGCTCGGCGACTTCCAGAAGCCACTCACCATTGCGACTTTCCGTCCCATTTTAACTTTCCTGTTGATGCCAAAAGGCGTAAACTATTCGACAACACTGCCGCTTGCACGTCAAACGACGTCCAATCGACTATCGCAATAATCGACATCCAGCCTCCTTTCGCAGCACAGATAAGGAGTTTCCTCCGTTAACTCAGCCGTGCTTGCACGGCAAGACGGTTGGGCACAATATGAAACATATTACAACACCCGGTCCTCCGGTCTTCTCTCGTTCACGCCATTCAAGCTCTGACAAACTCAAAATAGCCAGCGCCGAATTCGAACATATGCTTCGGTTTTGCGTAATTCGATTTTCAAAGGTCTCTTGGGTGATACTGCTATAGATGGTAACCAAAAAATCTCCGGAAGATTGGTAACCGTGCGGTGATAACCATGCCCTTAACAACTACACAGTCCCCGACAGATACCCTATACCATATATCCAGGATTATTTTTGGGTTTGTTGGCGCCAGTATTTTCCTTAACTCAGACCTAGTACGCACCTATTACCACATCCCGGTTGCCGAAGTGGACATTCCGAAGACAGCCATTGCATCTTGCGTACTGTTCGAGTTCATGTGAATGCTCCTCAGATTTTGTGATGCGGCTCAAACGCTTCGGCCACTCACGGTCGAAGTATTGCGTTGAATCCCCTTCGCATACTTCTACGCTGACGATGTCCTGGTAGTTAGGCGCTCCAACGAGGAACATTTGTCTCACCTCTGTGTCGTTTTCGACCGTTTAGCTCAATATGGCATCGAAATGAACATCAATAAGTGTGCCTTCGGAGTTAGTTCGCTGGAGTTCTCGGATTTCAAATCAATCCGACCGTCGCCAAACCTCTGTTAGATAAATTCGAGTCTACCTCGACTTATCCCATTCCCATTACTATGACCCAACTTCGACAATTCCTCGGCATGCTCAACTATTATCGGCGTTTCACTCCCAATTTAGCGAATATTTTGGAGCCTTTGACTGAACTGGTTGATTCAAAACGCAAATCCATTGAGCTCCCACCCGAAGCCAAGTTGGCTTTCTCAGCGGCAGAGGAAACCTTGTCACGCCACTGAGCTATGCCTCATGAGTTACAATCCAAACGCCTCTCTCATTCTTACAACGGGCGCATCGACCGCTGCTTTGGGAGCAGTCTTAGAAAAATCCGTAGGTGGTAAAGAGTAGCCCATGGCCTTTTTCTCCCAAAAGCAGCAACCAGCGCAGATAAAGTACCTCACCTATGGACGTGATTTGCTGTTCATTAATTTGGCGATCCGTTACCTTTGACACTTTCTGGAAAACCGACACTTTATTGTGCAAACCGACCATAAGCCCTCGACATTTGCTTTACACGTCAAACCTGATCCGTACTCCTCGCTTGAAACCAGGTATTTGGACTACATCTGCCCATTCACCACGGACATCCGACACTCGCTTGGTGACACCAACATCGTTTCTGATGCGTCATTGCCGCCTGACGTCAACTTGATTCAATCGCCACCCTCCTTTTATCTGCCTAAAATGGCCACTGCATAACAGTGCAGTGAGGAAATGAGGGATGTCTTCAAGCGCGTCCCTGAAATTGTCCACTTTCTCTCTGCCGACAAAAGCTGGTGACATTCTGTATGATATCTTGACGGGTAAACTTAGAATTTTTGTCCTGCTTACAGAGCGGCGTACTGTTTTTAATCATATACACTGTTTACCTCAACCCGGATAACGCGGGACATTGAATTTGATCGCACAAAGTTTCGCTTGGCCTTCTCTGAACAAAGATGTTCGCCTCTGGTCACAACAGTGTATCAGATGCCGAAGAAGTGAAGTGAACTCTATTCAGGTTCAATCAACAGTAAGCATTACGGGCAATGAAGGCGCTAGAGAGAACACGTGACTCAGCAAAAGTACATACTGCACTGTCCCATTTACAAGCGGTAGCATCATTTTTGAGTGCGTGGACTAATGAGCTGTTGGCCGGTGATGCCGCGACCAATCAGGATGCACCTTGAGTCCTGGCACAATTGTGGGGCACACAGGCTGCCTTGACGGGTATACAACGGCTACCGTGCGTGGTACATGCTCTCAGCCGGACGCCCGTTTATCTGATTTACACACGGACATCGTTGAACCACTATCACCCACCAAAGACTGTACCAATATACTGAATGCATCCCATCGTTTTACCCGTTGGTCTTCTGCTGTAAACATTGGACATGTTTTGGCGGAGAAATTCACTGAAAACCACCTTGGAGTGTTGGATCACCAATTTTGATGTACTGTCTACCATCACCACGGATCGAGCTATCTAGTTTCAGTCTTTCCTTTCCCGCAACCTCATGCGGTCACTGGGTTGTTGACGCATTAAAACGACAACATACCATCTTTGCACTGATGGTTTAGTCCAGCGTTTTTGCCAGCAACTGAATGCCCTGACATCCACCCAGTCCGACGCAACAAAATAGTGCGAGGTCGTGTTAATCATTCGCTTCGGAATTCGGTCTACCGGAAAAGAGGATACCGGTTGTACTACCCCCAAATTAGCTTACGGTGCCACTTTGCATATCCCGGGGAAAATGATTCACCGGTCGACACAATGGAACTGAAGTACGGATTACATTCCATGTTTACGACAACATATGTCCAATCTTCGTTTCACACAAAACCGTCAACATTGGCACCGGGAACGAAAGTGTCCCGATTTACGCGCCTTCAAATTTGTGTTTGTACGCCAAGAAGTCCTCAGGAAACCACTAAAACTAAGGTGCCTCGGTCCATTCAAGGCGGTTAAGCGTAACGATCATTTTTTCATCATCGAGAGAATTCATATTGATAGGTCTACTGGGACCAGCATGACCACAGCAAGCTTTTGACCCACCTGACCGGGTGGGTAGTGAAGACATCTCCTCCCTACCCCCAACATTATAGCATACACCTGCAGTTCAACTCCTCTGAGGTCTTGAACAACGCACCACACGTAGACGACGGTCTGTAAATTGGCCGACAAATTGCGATACGTGTTACGGCTGCTGCAAAACTCTACATGCGCGCTAACTGTTATTCAAACGAGCAGGAATGCCAACAGTCTTCCGCGCAAACAGGCCTGGGATGCACACCGCGTGTCCACCCAGTATTCCACAATATTAACGTTTCACCTTAACGCTCAGTCGCGCACACGTCGATATTGTGTATCGACAGTGAAACATATATTTGCTCACTGCGATAATCTCAACAGGTCCCCTGGGTTCGCTCGAACACGAAAAACTAGTGGGCTTGTTTGAATCACCACACAGTGTGAATTTTGGCCTAGTGAACTCTGACTGTTATACACTACGCTCAAATTACGCACGGTGTGTACGTACACAGAACTTTTACACTGTATCCCGGTCAATTTCTTTTGATCGCCACGAATTGTGTGAAAGTCGGATCAGAATTTTCGTCCTTCTTATCTCTAGCCGCCTTAGAAGCCCGGCTTCCGGAAGGCTTGATCAAAATTCCGCGCTTGCCTTGTTAAAAACAGAGTTCTGCAGTCGGCGTATAACGCGCCTAAGTCAAAGTGGGCATATTGTTTATTATCGTGGGGAGCAAATTACATTTTTTCACAAGTTCCTGATTCTAAGCGTCATTTTTTCAGCCGAACACTTGAGACTCAGCCGAATGTCTGCAGCACTCACAAGTCTATCGGGACCAACCTGTCCGCCAATCATGGGCTTTCCTTCCTGATTTTGCGAAATGTGTTTACTGCTCCAATTGTTCATTAAATCGCCATCAAAAGGGACATCAGCTTTATAATTAGAGTAGGTATCTACTATTACTCAGTCCCACCTGCAATGATCAGCTAGCCTTCTACACGACGAAACAGGGTTCTCTGTTCGCAAATAATTTGATTTCCAGTTCCACTGCTTTACTTCTACCGACATCATCATCATAGACAGCAATGCATCAGTGGTTCACACTAATGCTTAACTGCCACACAACCATGAAGAAACAGCGAACCATATATAGAAAGAGAGAAGGAAAAAGAAGGGGACGGGAAGGGACCTAACTACTGAAAATGACTACGTCCATATTCAAACATTCAGCATCAAGGTGCCTACGCCTTGCAAACAAACAACTAAGCTGCAAGTGAGAGTAAGGCGTCATCAGCGATACAGCTTCCTTACGGCTTTCACTGCCACGCGTCATTAAATGCACTCACCTCACAGACAACTCGGCCAAACGACGACAACATTCACGCCACTGAGCTCGATTAGCTGCCATCTCGCCTAGAGTCTCCAACCACTAAATCTGTGAGTCGCGAGGGCTTCAGCCCGGGAGACGAACTCGATCTACAGTGGCCAACCCCTCCCTTGGTGAACGAATTCATTTCCCTAAGCCAGGTCATTATCTGACCACCTCGCACCTTACACCAGTCGATCGCAGTGTCAGCGAATAGTGCTCGGTGTGGAAGACGACTAGCTGGCATCCTTAATA
>QNGE01003617.1:0-55282 GCA_008508345.1 Paragonimus westermani
TGTGAACCGACGCGGTGGTACTGCCAAGGCAATTCTCACGTCGCGCGGGGTTTAGAATTTTGGGGACGTCGAGGGCGATCTCACTCCATCAAGTGTTCGAACGCAGTTCCCATCAAGTTTGCGCTGGAAACGCATTGCAGTTTTTCCATCCGACGGAGCTGCAGACTGTGGTTGTCGAACCTAACGTGTTCAGTTGGTCTGAACTTCACCAGGACAAGTTATATCAGGGCATTTACCGAAATATCCATCAGGTCACTGAGTTGTTGCGGGAGATGGTGTTAAATGACTTCAGCGTGAAGGACACAATGAAATTCTTACTTTTTTTTAACTGGCTGCGATTATATCCCAGTTATTGCATTCAACACTCTAAACGTCATAACTTGACCTGTGAACGGTGGCGACTAATATCCTTTAGTGGGACACACACGCAAGCGAATTTGCTAGATTTAACCCTATACATAACTGAGGGAAATTTGCTGAAAGACTCTAGGTGGCCATTCAAGAAAACGGAGGTTTTTGTTTGAGCTAAGCCTGCCAGCGTTCAGCAGACCCTTCTTCAACTTCTAGTTGCTAGCTTCACTGCTAATCCCTTGCAAATTTTCCAAAGTACACATTGAATCCCGTTTGGTTTACAAATGGAATATTACTTTTGACTTTAACTAGGGTGACTCCTGGTTTTTCTGTGAGCTTGCGCTAATCAATGAGTGGTTGGTTTTGAAAATCCTAGTTGAATGCTCTATATAATTCCGATGGTGTCTTTATGAGACAATTGATAAATTGCGGCTGCTGCTATCAGAAACGACCGACTGTTTTGCTGCGTGTAAGTGCATTCTCGAGTGTTGCTGGGATCGGTGGAATACTGGTACAATGGAATTAAATCTCTCTCAATACACCAGCAGCACATTAATAACCGCCTCAGTTTGTGCAACTTACCTGGTGACTGTTGAGAACGCCGTATCGTAATCCACTTTGTAGTTCTACGTTTCACATTCCCGATATTTAACTCAAGATACGGGCAGAATAAAGGATTAAACACATTTTTCAAGTAGTCCAAAGGAGACTATCTGAACAGTCTACCAAGCAACTCTAGTAGCAAGTTGGTTTTCTCGATCACGGGCGAACTGTCAGGAGAGAGAGAGATACTCGTAGCTAAGTCATGCAAAGGTACCTAGGATTTCGTCTCCGAAAAGTAATCTGCGCAACTCGGATGTCGGAGATGCATCAGTTTGCACTCAACGATGTTAAATGGTAAGAGATTAGACGTGGTTGGATGAACGCCTCATTCTCAATTTGAACATCGCTCACATTTGATCACAGCCTGTTAACTCCAATCGATAGCCATGCGATTAGGACTTCCAAGACAGGTCGAAATCACCGATCTTGTTAAACCTGCTTGGTGATACGTTAGATTACTATGTCCCCTCTCCAAACGACCTGGCAACGTGATCATTGCTCGCAAGCGAAAGTGGTTAAGCGATCAGATTTTACAATTCGGTCGTGCGTAATGTGAGTCCAATCGCGCAGTGGTCAACAAGGCTGCCTCATGAAAGCGTGGCCGGAGTTCAAATCCCGGTCGTGGCAAAGATCCATTGCACTACTGACGAGTTCTAATGAAAGCAAAACTTGAGTTTAGTGCTTCTTTTCGAAAGATGCTGGCTGGAAAGTCTTTCTGAATGCGAGCGATGAGTGATGTTCAGCTTGAAGATAGACTAACGCCTTGACTACACACCAGTAGTCGCATTTCCAGTCACATTGTCCACCATACTCCAAACCGGAGTGTCATCAGTAAATTGCAGCGACTGGGAATTGAGAATCTATGCGATTCTGCGCACAAACCGAATGAAACGTAGATGTCTTAGTACAGAACCATGTAGCAAATCGCTGGATTTAAAATGCCAATCTGAAGGAGCCCTCATTACTTTGACATTGAAGTCGCGATCTTAGAGGTGATGGGTGGGCCACATTAATGGTGAATTTCCTATACATAAATACGCAGTCTCACGTAAAGCGTGGAGCGTCAAATGGTGTATGTGGTGGAAGCTTTTAGAAGAGTTTGGATAAACATGCATCGATTGGACTACACTCATCGGTCGCTTTAATCTCATTTTCCATGAGCAGCAAAGAAGTTGCTTGCTCTCAGAAAACAGTGCGATTCGAGTTGGACAAGCTCTCCAAAGGAATTCGAGGCAACCAGTAGTAGTAAATTCAGCCACCTGATGTGTGCCTTTGATCTGGTGGTTCTCAGGACATCCGTAATGCGCATGCTAGCAGCTGCTGCCTACAGCACTGGTAACTTCTCTGTTTGAGTCAATCATCCTACCTATGCGGTGCAAGTGAGTGAATGCCAGACACCTTCCGGTGGTGGGAGTCACAGTGCTGTGGAATAGTCTTAAATTGTGACCAAACTCGTTGGTCCGATCTGATTGTTATTGGGGTTTGTCGGCCGACACGGGTGCACTCATCGTATGCGTTTTTGGTTCTCTTTAACTGATGCCGGTTTCGAGCTGATCTTCTAACTGTCGGTGAATATCCTGCATAGCGTCGGAGTGGGAGGTTGTGTCTGGGTCGTCCGGACTGTCTGAGTGGAACACGGTTGTCGACGATTTGGTTAGCACGACACAGAGTAAACTGTCAATGGTGATTGAATGATGAGTGATATTTAGTTAGGGAATTGCTACATTTGGCTGAGTTTTTTGGTCTATGGCTGTTGGAACGTCATAAATGTAGGTTATGAATATGCGAATCGAAGAATATGTATATTTCGGTTGTCAACGGAAATATGGCGACTCGACGGTTTTTACGTCCAAGATGGGCTGGTCAATAATGACATGCTCTTTTTTGGTTAGAATGTAGCCTACCCTTCAAGTTTTCTGAAAGAACCTCCGGCGGATCTATCCTTGGGCGTTTTCTGCTTAGGGGACTTCTGACTCTCTCGTGAAATTCAAGATTCAATGAGTCTAGCTTTAATCTTCTTGCTGTGCAAGCCTTGTTCAGGGGTTAATCGATATAACCGTCTGCACATAGCGAAATTTGGTAATTTTAGGTTGGCAGTTGAGCGCAGAATTACGTGCAGTGGACACGGTAATTTGGCCAATGTGGTAGTTTCTCTTATACAACCAGAAAAGTAATGATTGTTGGAATGGACTTAAATTGCAGTTGATTTTAAACCTTTTGTTGTGTTTGACGATACACACATGACAAAGTGGAGAAAGCAACTTAGAATACTCCAGCGTTATGATTCTAGAAAATTGTAGTGTATCCGTACCACAAAGTTACATCCATAAGGCTGTTTGCAACTGTAACCGAATGAGTCCAGGTGGGATACCCTGGGAGGAAGTTGAGCAAAGAAAGCATACTGTTAGAACGTTGTATTGTGTCTGTTTGCCGTTGTGAAGTCCAGGATATTTGTATAGTGATCAACTAGCAATGCGAACTATCGAGGTAAACCTGACTTTGTTAAAGATGCTGTTGCTCAACATGCGAACATTTTCATATCCGGTTGGACGTTTTAAGAAAACTTTGAGGTATATCAAATTGCTACGAGTGTCTACCCTGTCTACCGCAGTTTATCGCCCAATATGCTTTGCAATGTTCCTCAGGAAGTTGATAATTCAAATTACATGTCCAGAACAAATTCGGCTCACTTAACCTCTTCAACTAACATAGGCTGGAAATTGGCACAACTAACGAGCTTTCATTGTTTATGAGCGGCACATAAGGATACAAACCTGGTGATCTTTGCAACATACTGTTTTTAACATTAATAGTTCATCTCACAAGTGAGTCCACGAAATTGATCCAATAAACGGAATATTTCACCAAGTGTTATGTATATTTTTCAGTGTGGAAAAGTTTAGTATAACGCTGGCTAGTTCGAAATTTCGAAGTAATCTAACTGATATTATGTTTTTAAGTTGACCATCACTCATATTTGGTCGCAGCCTTTGCATTCAGATGGACTCTCCAGCCAGCCTCTTTTGAAAAGAAGCACTAGACTCGAGTTTCGCTCTCACTAGAGCTCGTCAGTAGTGCACACTTTCTCCAAAGTTCTATTGGCTTTGTTGCTAGTCTGGCAGACTTTAAAAGAAAAGAAGTGTGGCCTACCCCAAGACAAAACACAAGTATGGTACCAACTGTACGCACTACTTGCTCAACTCACAAACACATACGACACTTTTATTTATCTCACTTATTAAATCGGCCTACTGTAGAGCATATATCAGCCAGTCTGAAAGTCACACCGTACAGAGTTGAGCAGTATTCGGAGTAGCATAACGGTTGTCAACCAACAAATCACGTGGTTTCTTTTATCTGAATTTGAACGGTTTTACCGCTACTGTGAGGATACATATCGGTTTAGTGCTGACTTACCACGTCTGTATCTATTCAAGCTCCCTTATTTGTCAGCTTTGGCTTTATGCTTTTTTAAAATTAATCTCTAGGTGCGCTGGTTTTTCCCACTTTGCACTACATCTTTCGATGGTGACTGATCCAGCTGAATGCAGCCAGTAAACTGAAAGAGGCCGAGGAGGGTCTGAGAAGAGTGACTAGTTTGGTACGCTATGTGGTTAATGGACTTGGTTTCCAACTTTCATCGTTTTACATCTACGCATCTATATGCGAAATCTGTTCTGTTTACCCCGCCAAATCAATTGCACATTGGTTCAACAGAAGAGTTACGATACCGACAGGGCTGTAAGTTAACTGAATTCAACATCTTTGGTGTGACCTAAGACTGGCCTTACTTATGCAATCATAGGATTTACAAACAATTCGCAGAAGGAAGGAGGTCGACAATCTTTACCTACTTGTGAAGCTATGTTGTGCGGTTCAGAAAGAGAAGAAAAATAGTTGAATCCTTTGCGAATCAAACAAGTTCAGATGGTCGCCACCATTAATTGTACAACTGGAAAATTTAGAACAGCACAATGTGAATAAAGCTCAAACACCTCGAAATTACTGGCCCAGTGATCGACCGTTTGATTAATTACATTGTTACAAGTAGCCGCATTTTCCTGTTAAACCGCAAAACGTAATCTTGTGTTTACAGTAGATTAATCACAGATTTTACACGTGGCGTGGGCATGGAAAATTGATACACTGGACGAGATTGTCTGTGACGGATGAGGAGCGGGCAGTAAATTGTGGTATTACAAAGGAAGTTAAGAAATTCCATTTGGAATTCCTAACACCAGAAGTTTTTAGGCAGGCGGTAATCCATTCACTCGAAAAATTGCACTGCTGAATGGTGTGCAGTAGACAATGGTTTCTGTCGCTGGCGTTATACGGTTAGTTGGAATAAATTCATCCCAACATACCACAGTCCGTGTTGTGAGCTTTCAGCCACCAAACGTTTTAGTTGCGTATTCTATATATTTAATAGGAACCAATTCACTGAAACACGCTTGATACTCACTGAAAATTCCAAATTCAGACTAACCTGTGCACAACCAGTGATTGTCTTCACCAGTAAAGTTTCATTCCTGCTACACAGGCTTTGTCAGGCCTAACAAACTGGCTACAGGTCTGGTGGTATTTAAGGCAGACTATAGTTATTCGATTCCGAATAAATCAACACAAACGAACAAAGGTGCATTAGGGAGAACAGTGGTTTCCCCGTTTAATCAGATAGTTTAGGTAACTTGCTGACATACCAAAAGTGTTTAACTTGGACATCACTCAGAGTTGATCACACCTTTCATCTTCAAATAGACTTTCTAGCCAGCCTTTTTTAAAAAACAACTGCTCGATTTGGGCGCTTCGCTTTCTATGGGTCAGTGGTTGCCCTAAATGAAACTCTAACTCTGGTCACAGTTTCATAAGACAATCGTGTTAGCTACTGCAGCGCCAATCTCAAATTGAACCTGACAGATCACCCGACCATTTCCGCATTTCGTCAATGACCAGATTGCCCGATCGCCTCCATAGTGAAAACAATTACTGTGTGTTAATCCTGAGATCAGGACATCTGATTCAAGTCGAAAGTCCCGGTTTATAGGAATTCAGATAATTGGGATGCAGTTGAGAATTTGATTGATTTAAAGTGAACGATCAAATGCGAGTGGTGCTTAATTTGAGCCAATCAAATCCTCCGTTACTGATCAGTAAAAATATACTGTTTGCAATTTGTTTAAAAGTCAGTAAGCTATGTATGCAGTATACTTTTTAAACAGTGAAAAATGGGATCATGTCACGTAAGTACCCCAAGCTGATAAAAATGTTTGCGCCAGATCGCGGTCGAATGAATCACACAATGTGCTTTCAAACTTCCGCTATTAATCGTTTGAGCAGCTTGACCTGTGGTCACTGTCAGTCGCGATTCCTCGTTGGCTGATCACAGGCCTGACACATCTCCGATAAACTAGGACATACCTTAGTTCGAGAATAAAATATGAGTGGCGGTAGAGCTAACATTGTGAAACTTTTGCATATATGCTTAGGTAAACAACATTAAACTATCTACTTTCTATCAAAACAAACAAGTTATCCGAAATACTGAGACGACATTTTCAAAGAAGTCTCTTTAGCTGTGTTTAATCTACCCTATCTTTGGTTTTCTTTACTTTAATGAGGAAACCGCTATGTGATGCATCATTCACGTCATCGGATCAGCCTAACTGTCGTCTTTTGGTATGGCTCCATCTATCAACTTCGTGAATTAAGCGATCCCAATTCCTGAGGAATAACCCGAACTACAGGTGCTGTTTTTGTATTTTACACCTAGCCCACCACAGTATACCAAGAATACCAGTCTGCCCATCTTGAACTACACATCGGTTAGCTGTGATACAAACGTGGTACATGGACGATCATCATCTTTAATACATAAAGTACATGAAGTTTCGAAGACTGAACTCCGGAAACCCTCACTAATAGTTCGAGGCTTCGTAAACTCACTGGTGTTTACTTACGACCGAGGTGTTTTGCGTGCTACTGGAAGTTCACGTTGAAGGGTTCTTATTCGGGTACAGTTTGCGTTATCTATTCTGAAAGACCACACCTTGCAACCAGCTGAGACACACTGCTCTAACTTCTCGTAAGCTGGAGAAGCATGTCTTTTCGTTATCAGATACCATCACTCTGAGGCCCACTCTTCCATTTTCCGTACCCTTATTCGATATGAAGCGTCATGACCTATATGCACACGAGTGGCTTAACGTGTTGTGGTTGTCTTTAAAGCGTGTCAGTTTAATTAACAAGCATTATTCGCACGAGTACTTGGCCAATTTTTTGACAAGCGAATCGTGTCGACTTGCTGTTATCAAGCCTACTCAACTAATAGGATGGATGCCGGAAACATGAGGGCCTTTTGACATAACTTAAGTAAGGTTATCAGAAAAGACGAATTATCCATTGATGTGACCACTCTTTCCAATGGTAAGTGTAAGTCTACTGTACAGAAAATAAAGTAAATCTACGTAGTTTGATGTAATTTACAAACAACAACTTGTAACCTACGTTAAAATCGCAGCTAGTCTATGTGTGTAAACTTCGCGTAGTTGGTGTGACTGTCGAAGCTGCTAAACCGTGTTGCAATAATTGTTCTGTTTTGTTATTCACTGAGGAATTTCTTTCGGTATTTCATCCTGATCTACCATTACGGTCAAGTGTGGAAACATTTTAGATTGCATACTCACTGTTTTCGTGTTTAGTGCAACAATCCATTTGCCAACATGCACAGAATTAAATATCTACTGGAAAAGTAAGTCACACTTGAATTTCACTAGTGGACGTTTGTTTCACAGTTAAATCTCGCGTACATGTTATTTAGAGATGAAAAACACAGCTATTCATCTCAGTTCACAATCAATGGTTCCGGTTCGCAAACGTGCTCACGAACCAATTGTTTCTATTTGCATGCCTCTAAGATACCCACTTTTTTTCGAAAATATTAATTTCAGTTCGTTGTTTCCGTGTCTGGTAACTCAATCTCCTTCATATGTTCACAGCGCAAAAAGATGTCGAGAAATTGGGTAATACATGACCGATTTGCAATAAAATAATGTGAACTGGTCACACGTATTGTTCATTCCACTTTCAGCTCCATATAGAGCACGGGAAATGTTCAAAAGAAACTAGGGTATGGATTCACAATAAACATACTCGAGATTTTGGTGAATGACGGTCGGAATTGGTACTAATGAAGTATTCCCTGGAAACGACTCCGGTGGCTTAACAACCATCTAAACGGGACAGCGTTTAGTTCCTCTCATTCTATTTGGTCCACATGTACCGATTTGTCCTGCTCAATCCCTGGTGGTATCAGATACATTTTAAACACATCGGCTTAATTGACTTCCTGGAGACACCAAATGAATCCATAAAGTTCAGAAGACTCAGTCATAGAAAAAATTCACTGACCTCGGAATCTGCTAATGACTTTAGAATGTAAACGGCTTGAGATTTATGGTATGAATTGTTTCCGGGCATGTGTATACATCGAATAGCGATTGTAGATTAACCGGAAGGTAGCTCCACAGTCGTGAAAATTATGGTGAAGGTTGTGAAGATTGTATGTGGCGATACCGTGTTCAACAAACAAGTATCAAACAACGCGCACTTACTGCAATGAGTAAGTGACATTATAGTAACATATGGAACGCTGCCTTGCCTCAAAAATGTCCATACGTTGAGTCGCTTGTACTTACAATCATTGTACACAAGCCGTATGCGTTTTTTCTCAAGGATATTTGACATTACCTCCAAAGGTTATGGTCATCGTCATGGAACCAGACATGCCATAATGCATTGTATATAACCTCAGTTTGTAACTCACGTTTAGATGACACCAATGAGGAGCACAATTACGACAGTCTACTTTTAACTGCCGTACACAAGTGTGAGGAAATAAGCCCACTTCACAATGGCAAAATATTCAGGGTACAACTTTGCGCTTTGTATATACCAATGAAAAATAGATCGGTTATTCGTCAATGCCAACTCTGATTCATTCAAATCATTTCTAGAGTGAACAATCAAAATGAGTTTTCCTACGTGTTCATTCGACAGTATAGATAGTAAATACATTCAGAGCACTGTTTCCAGTCGAAAATATCACCTTGTTCTAGATAATTGTATTTGTTCAAGTTCGTTAATGACGGGATGAAACCAGAAAAAGAGTCTAGTGCAAGTATGCTTTGCTACCCACTAAATAATAGTTGGTAGATCTGTTTCAACGATTACTATAATGTGAAACAGAAAACTTGCCCTTATGTCCTCAAACAAACATTCCGGACTAAGTGACAAGCGAAGGATAGAGTTGAATTAGATGGGGCTGTGCAACAAGGTATGCAGTATATTCGAAAGAACAACAATTAAGTCAACTGAACCTGTACAGTCCCAATTTGAACACCCGTGGGAGTTCCAAGATAACAACAATGATATTTCATTCTTGTTATGCTGGTGAGGCAGTTTTCCGCCGTGTCAATTAAGACTGAATATCTCAGTCACATCACTTCGCGATGCTTCAAGGTTGTCAGAGGCACTTAGCAAATTTGGAGTGTTCGAATCGTTGGCGATCTTCGTGGTCTGTCGAAGATTATCCATTAACTTTGAAAGAGGACTGTTGCCGCCTAAGTGGGTAGAATCTCCATGATCCACCGTTTCACCGGACGAGAACTGTCGTTCCTTCCCATCTTGATGCATTCTCAATGGAAAGTTTTCCATCCTGGGGTTCTTTGAGCTGGAAACCCGACGCATTTCCGGTGAAGACATGATGCTTGCAGAAGAGCCGCCATGAAAACTGGTTCTGCCGATGTCTGCACGTGTAGACATTGGAGGAGTAAACGGAGTAGAGCCCAGTGAATAACTACTTTTCATTGCATCCCGTTGAAACCGCTGGTTTTCATTACAAATCAGGTTTAGCGAAAGCGGCTGAGATTTCATTTCCACTTCGTGAGAACCTCGACGACGGTGACGACGAACGTTCAGTTGATGGCTTTTCCGTCGTCTGATTAACAGATTATCCAACACATCCGAGAATTCTCGTCGTTCGATTGTCAACCGCTTTAGCTCCCTTTCTAGTTTACGGTCCAATTGTGTTTGCAAAGCTGTAAGTCGTCTTCGCTCGATTATATTACGCGTTTTCACTTGGCGAGCCACTCCTGGATTGACTGAACACTTTTCCCATTCGGCTTCTTCACGAACCCAATTTAAGTTCACTGCATCCTGCGATAAGGTACTTGCCAATCCAACAAAATGGGGTGAGGAACCGCAGCTTCTAGCTTGAGGGACTGCTCGTTTGATAAAACCACCCGAGCCAAGAGTGGAAGCGGATTTACTTTCAGGAACACAAAGTGTCGGAACAACTCTATTGGATTTAGATGCCATTCTGAAAACACATATGGCAATCGACTGATCATAGAATTAGCCTGTAAGGTCTGATCGGCTTGGGTGCTAGGTCTTGGTTTACTTTGCGAAATAAAATTATCCACCTACGCAACTAGCCATCCAGCTTAGCTTAGCGCACTCTCATGGCAACGCTGGTAGATGAATGCCAGATGATTGGTGTTTTGTGCGTCCGTCTATGCAATTTGCATATGGACATGTGACATCGACTGAAGTTAGCGTTCCACCCACTCATCTGCCTCAACAAAATGCTGTTTGCTAAGGTTATTGTGTATGCGTGATGGCAAGTGCCCGACCATGTTCTTATTGTTATCTAGCTGAATAATGAAGGTTAGAATAAGTACCATTGGAATCCTTAGAAACGATTACTACGACACAAACTGCCTTGCACACATCTTAAGGTCACCAAAATGGATGGTTAAATTTGACTTCTCTAGTAAGTTATTTGTGAAGACGAAAGTGGTTGACCGTTTGGCTATTAGTAGTGCCATGAGGTAAATCTCACAGATACGTAGGCAGAAAACGGCAACAACACACTTACAGACGAGGTACTGAAAATTGACGACCGAATTCTGTTTTGCTGTTTCTCAACCGATTCTTTCATACACCCCTGGGAAGACTTACCATGTGCACCTATTCAAAGACCAAACCTACACAAGCCGTTAGTTAAAACTATAAACTCTAAAATCCCGATACTACCTCTATCCACTGAACCCAGGTGGGTCGAATTGCTAGCTTTTGGTTAGATGTTTTTTTATCCTAATTTGACAACCGGTTTGCAGGCGGACTATCACATTTTCTCGTAATGTTATACAGAACTACTCAGCAGTGGGGTGAAAAATTTCAAAACTGTTGATTTTCTATCGGCCAAAAAAAAACGCGAACCCGTGAGTGCTTCTCAAACCATCAGGAAAAATGTGCTGGAAAACAATGAATGTTCTAAGTATGAAGTGGGCTATTGAGCCCAAGGAAACTCTGATTGTCATTGACTACCCGCATATAAGATTACAGGTTTCACGGACGAGCTAGTTATCCCTGGTGCAAATCTAAACCATTCCCCAAATGAAAGCGTAACAGTCAAACAGTCCAACTAGAAGACAGAACTGAGGTTGAACCAAGATGTTACACCATAAACTCGTTTGTAAATAGTTGTTAAAAACCTCAATGATCAGCCTAATTAATTTTTTGACCGGTTTATCGTCAGTTTTGGATCTTCCAAATTTTCGACTACTCTATGAAACATTTCAAACTTCCTGCTGGTTGTCAGTAGTTAATCTGGAGGCACGTAAGAGAGTAATATGGTATTGCGTGGTGATTAAAGTCAATCTTAATTACTTAGTCGACTCACTCTTCTGCCACTTTAATGGTGGTTTTTGAGACCAACTTCGCAAAATTCCGTCTCAATCCATTCTGAAGATATGGTGGATGCTTACTTGTCTGCAAACCAAACAGTAACGGCAGACTGACACAAGCCTCCAGACAAAGGAAATATGACAGATGATTAGAATAAAGTCAAGTTTGCGTACCGCTGGTCACGCACAAACTTTGACACTGTGGCTTATCTAATTCAGGTTGTTAAAGTTTCGTTGCCGAAAAGATTCAAAACACAAGCCTCTTATTGACGGATATATGGTTAAAACACACGAGAACTGTACTTCAGGTCACGAACAAGCAGTTCATTTTCACAGACGGTGCGTGAATGAGCTTTCCAGTATCACCAGCCCTAACGCCAATTTGCTCATGCCACCAGCCAAATCTTTTAATCAGTTCACAGGATAGACAGCTTAACATATTTGATAACCGTGAAACGTCCACGCTTGATGAGCCCCTCGGGTGACATAAACAATTTTTGTAAAATTGGAAAGTTTTCTTTACCAAAAACACTAGCACATAATTAGATTTGCTATCCACCACGCAATGATGTTTAACATCCTTCGTTGCTGACATATCAAAAGTGTTCTACTGAGAGAACCTAGTTAGTATTGCTATCGCGTAAATTGTACCAGACGATCTGCATAGAGCATCTATTTCACTTAATGTCCCCTATCAACAGTTTACTGATAACAACATATTTCCTAAACATGCACCTGAGAGCCACACCAACATCTGACCGATAGGTTTATTATCTCACGCTTTTAAATAAGTGGAAATGTTCCACTGTGAGTTTACGAAACATACTAAACCTCTGGTGTGTTCACTGGGACTAACTTTTTTGCTACAATGTGTTCTCGCAAAATCCTGGCCAACTTTATCAGCTCAGAAGGCTTGTATATTTTATGACCAGTTTAGTGGGAAAATTTTTTCTGATATTACTAAGCTCTTTCTTACCAGCTCCATAACGCACAGTATAATAAAGCGTTATTCGTACGTATGACATTGTACTACAGGCAAGCCATCTTGCACATGCCTCCGGTCATCACGGTTTATTTAAAAATTCAACGCTTCGGCTGTATTCGAACCAGAGACATAAACATTCTGCTTAAGCTTGACATATGAGAGAGTGGGACGAGTGGGTGCCCGAGTCCATGTGTGAACATTCCGAGCTCCTGGCATGGTTTCGTGGTTCAGTTGGTGGAACGATTGCCACGTTTAGGCACGCTGTTTCTGTTGTTGGTTCGAATCCAGCCGAAGCCTTATCTTCTCACAGTTGGGTCTCATCTAAATCATCAGATCTGACACACTACTCCTTATTAGTATTTTAAAAAGTTTTTCTTATAAACCAGCGTATGTCCGCATGTTGGATTTTTTGTTCTAAAAATGTATCAGAATAAGATATTAGCTGGTGCTTTCAGATCAAAGCTACCTAGGCACTGACGATTTAAAAATGACAGTGAAACAAAACGTCCACGTAAACAGAGCAACTCCGCTTCCGTAGTGTGTAGACTGAGGCAAGATGAAGTGATAATTGAGACAGTTTGAAATAAGCGATTAAAATTTCAGATGTGTTTAGTTCAACTACTGAGCTTATTTGTACACAGTAACCCTTACATAATAAATGCGCCCCGGGTTGAGGTGTATTCGGTGACCAGTGCATAGAAATGATCTCTGCAAGTGGTCATAAAATCCGCGTATAATGAAGTCGTGAAATACACCAAGGATCTACGCGAGGAAGAGTCACATATGACCAAGACAAAGCATTGGTACATACTTAGACCACAATAATCCGAGAGAAAGCGATACCAAATTCTACAGGATAATAACCATGCAGACTATTTGAACAGATTTCAATGATTATCATGAATAGAACTGACACAATAAATGTATTAGCGTGAATCACAAAATAAGCGACGCCAAGGCGTTGCGTATGTGATACCAGATATGCGCGCGCAACACAATTATGAAACAATGGTTGGATTTGTCAAAATCTAAACAGTACAGGGGAAATTGTTGTGGATCACCAACTGAAACAGTAGAATCGTACAAGATATATCAAAGAGATGGGTCGATTGGAGAATAATCCTTGACCTGTAATTCGTTTACTGGATGCAGTTGTACACGTCTTGGAGTTAAAAATTTTCACCGTAAGACAGTGTGACGTTTTGTTGATATGTCGACGTCAAAACAGAAAGTGTCGTTTACTATGCTGCATGGCGTTGGATAACAATTCTTCTTGATGTGTCTTACAGATGTAAGTGACAAAACCTGAATGGCTATTGTGACAGTATTCATAACCGTAAGTCACGTCAGACAACGAACAGTGTGATTTGTCGGTGGCACTAATCCTACTGTAACTGACAGTGATGGGTCGGTTGATCATGTAAAGTATTGGCTGCCAGATAAACGTTGACTGTCAGGCGCTGTGCCGAGCCTCGATTAAATATGTGTGAACGTTTTTATGGTTCGCATCATCCGTTGAAATGTGGAACAAAAATCACCTGGATACGACAGGTTGAAGTGATCCTGAATGCGCACATGATAAGTTCGATAAGTTATTTGGGAAACACCCACAGCCAGATGCAACCGAGTTGTTGTGATGGATTTACTGTGGTGGTTCGGTCGACTGACCAGCAATCTGTTGTTTAACCACTAGAACTTTTGGATATTTGCAAGTGGAAATTAATCGAATTTGACATCAACCTCTAGCCTCTAGCATATAAAAATTCAGGACTCACTTTTTCCGCATCAAGAGAACCAGGGTGCATATTGAGGAAAGTTGCTGAGTTCAGTGTAGGAGGCACCACGTTCTACCGATAGAAAACCAAGTGCTGTCGGAACCAATCAAGGGTACTTCGCAACGAGTAAACACTTTGGGAAGACTGCGAATCTTACTTGCATCCTGTGAGTGTATCCGAAATAATGGAACATAATCCTTTACTATCAGAAATCTGATTTGTCTGAGTAAATACTAGTGGTTAAACTGAATGAAAATTCAAGTTTCTAGTCTGCAAAACACTGCTATTTAGAGGGGTCGTCAGCATGTTTTATGAACTTGGACAATCGACGTCGAATGTTATGGGAAAACGCTGGGCGACCAACACATCACCTTATACCTATGACTGCTGATGATCCGTAGTGTGTTATATAAATCGCAACGCCTCGTGGTCTGGCAAAATTCTAAAGGGGGAGTCAAAGTGGTAGTTGAACAGAAAAGTAACAGTTCGCTGAACATTAAATGTCTCTTTTGGATTTGCGCGGTGTCACGCTCTGATGGACCAGAAAGCCTCGAACTATGCAAGACCGGATATTGATCTTGATCAAATGGTACGCCTGTACCTGCAGAAAACGCACCCTTAACAACAGGTGATGGGAGTTTGAATGTAATTATGGCCGCAGAACAGCAGTTGATCGAAAACATTTCAGAAAACAGTACGGCATAATCTCGTGAACACCATTTGTAGCAGAGGATAAAATAAAAAAGAACCAAACCGGAAGTAGAATCAGAGCAAACCCATAAAATAACGCAACGTAACACGTTTGAGAGAAGTGAAAACCGGTTAGGTTTAGCAGAAATTGGATGTCATTAAAAGAATATGCCTGGAACCCGAGCATAGTGTTTTATAAAAGATGTCCGAACGACTATCAACGGTACAACCTCAGTCTTACAAGCAAAGAAAGCAATCCACCATTGTCAGCACTTTCTGAGAGAGTCCAATCTGATGAACTCAACAAATCCAACCTTATTAACGATTATTTTTAGTGCATTTTGAAAACTTTCCTAGGAAGTCTCATCTAAGTAATCAACTCTTAAATTTGAAGCGTGAAATTAGAGTATTTTTTGTAGTTATCAAAATGAACACGCTGCCAGTAGGAATTAGTAGAAATGAACTTTTGAGATATGGGTTTGGAAATCGCTGTGAACCAACAACACCACCTCTGCTGTGCGACAAACTTGTAGCAGGTCCCTTTTCAAAACAGCCATGTTGGTTGACCCTTACAGTCGATTCGGCGTATGTAGGAGATCTCACAGATGTCGGTATTTTCTTGAATATTTGGTGGAATGTGAGGGCACAAAAAAGAGATGAACATACCTGCAAAGTGGTTTGAGCGAAAACAGTCTGTCAAGCAACTGAAGTACCAAGTAAGTTTGCTCGATCACGGACGAACTTTTAGGAGGTTGCAGGTTGCTTGCATACGAGAATCTCCTTTGTAACCTAGGTTATTTCCAAAAAAACAATGCGAATCGATTCAGACAAGTTCTCCAATATTAGTGCATTCAGCCACCTGATGTGTGCCTTTGATCTGGTGGTTCTCAGGACATCCGTAATGCGCATGCTAGCAGCTGCTGCCTATAGCACTGGTGACTTCTATGTTTGAGTCAATCATCCCACCTATGCGGTGCAAGTGAGTGAATGCCGGACGCCATCCGGTGGTGGGAGTCACAGTGCTGTGGAATAGTCTTAAATTGTGACCAAACTCGTTGGTCCGATCTGATTGTTATTGGGGTTTGTCGGCCGACGCGGTTGCACTCATCGTATGCGTTTTTGGTTCTCTTTAACTGACGCCGGTTTTGAGCTGATCTTCTAACTGTCGGTGAGTATCCTGCATAGCGTCGGAGTGAGATGTTGTTTCTGGGTCGTCCGGACTGTCTGAGTGGAACACGGTTGTCGACAATTTGATTAACACGACACAGAGTAAACTGTCAAAGGCGATTGAGTGACGGGTTAAATTCAGCAAGTGAATTACTACATTTGGCGAAGTTATTTGGCCTACGCCCCTTGGCGCTTTGTAAACATAATTTATGAAGTTTCGTGTCTGGGAGTATCTGTCGAGTGGTATTTACCGGTGTAAAATATCCATCGAAATCTTGGAGACTGGTACATTGGCGACAAACTTGCCTGTGCCAGCATGTGGTCGAGACCATGGCCCATAATAGTAGACAGCAAGTCTGCACAAAACGTGTGACGCGAGGGCCAGAAATGTAGCAGTAGCCCTCATCCTCCAAGGAAGAGTTTATGGAACCTTCCACTCTGAAGTGTTTTTCATTAACTTTGCTTCTATAAGCCGCATACATCTGGAAACGTACATATAGGCTAACCGCCCTCGTCTTAAAAAGGACTCGACTCTTATAGAAAGGGTGCAGAAATGGACCACTATAATAATTATGGAGCTCAGAAAGTTATCTTGCTCGGGAAGACTAGTAGGATTGGGTGAATTCTCAATGAATTACAAACACGTCAGGAGAGATCTAATTCTCAATTACAAAGCACTCCACATCCCGTGTCATCCACTGGCACATCTCCACATTAAAAAGGGTGAACGTTCAAGAGGTCACTTGCTGAAAAGCGGCCACGGAACAGATAGGTTGCTCTACAGACAAGACTGCTTCACATTTATAACCTGTTCACAGTGGAACTGATTACCGAACTCCGCGGTCACTGCTAAATCGGTTGAGAGATCTAAAATATCACACGATCGGTACATACGTGAAAGAAAATTTGCAATACACTTTTCACAACCGTCACACTAAACCTTACAGACCATCAACTGTGCATGTCTGATTAGAAGTTGTTTCAGTGCTCGTTGCTGAAGTGATTGCAGTAAGCGGCTTCTTTGGATTTGCTTTTTTATATAGTTCCATTCAGTTTTTCTTTACAACTGTATGCCGTCCAACGTAACTCTTCCCCAACCAGCGCAGGGACGGGGATGTAAAAGATCTTTCTCTTGTAACAACCTACGAACGTAATTTTTATCTTAAATTTGGTGACTCCGAGGTCTCTTTGAAGAGGAGGTGTATTATCTTGCATTTTTTAACATGTTTTTTGATAATCAAATTATACAATCTAGCTCTGAGTATTTTCGAGAAACCACTCAGTGTGTGAATCTTCTGACGTATTAGTGGGCATTCGTAACTGGTTCGTGGAACGCAAAATCAGTTGGTTTGACTCTAGTAGGAACACTTCTGGCATCGAATTCATCCTCAGGGTTGATTACTTTCAGCAATTAAGGTGGCGTTAACCAACGAAGCGGACCGGCTTCGGTGGGTGACATCGATTTGACAGCTGGATGATTGAGTAGAGTGTGCGACAGGCTGTGCGATTCCAGTCGAGCTCAGAACAGTGGAGTCATGCACCGCTGTTGTTTTGAATGGACGCCCATTATGCACGGGTAACCTACTGCATTACACACTCTGGCGATTCTTACTAGCACCGTCTTACATGATACATTAATTTCCTTGTTTTTAGATTCTTCCATTTATCGGGTCCCAGCTACCCTGGCACATCACATATCATTCGAAACCCCCGCATTCCTTCGAAGAACAAGTGACATCTGGAAGAACACACTCGACAGAGGTCACAACAGAATACTGCTCTCGCGAGCTTGCGTCAAGTTGCCAAGGTCTGCTTATATCTTCCATTCTGGGGAGATGGTCGAACCCGTTCAGTGGCAGGAAACATTACGGTGGTAGCATTATTAAGTCCTTATTGTGGAAACCTGATAGTAACAGACGATTTCGGAATCTCATCATGACAATGTGAAATGTCGCCGTCCCAGTTATAGCCAACAATACATATAAAAAGAAAAAATTACACAGGATAACCATGCGGCTCATCAGCTAAATCAAAAGGGCTTTCAACAGTTCTCGGATTCTAACTAGATGACCCACAAAAACGTGTTCAGAACGTCGGCATTTGAGGTGAACAGTACTTAAGGTTCCTTGAAGCCTTTGTATATGCATAGACGTTTCAGTCAGTTTGAGTTTAACTCCTATTGCAGTTCAGTTGCTAAACGAAAATGCGTTGGCTACGACCATTTTTGGGCGGTGTTCAATTTACATGAACCACAATCCTCCGCTATTTAACAATGATATTTACATGCCTGATGGCTCTTGCCTTTCTTCGATTCACCGATATAAACTATGAACGGAATTCAACAAGATGAGCCAATTGGATGGAATACAGTAGAAAATACGTTACTCTAACAGCGCCTCTGCGTACGCATTCCAGATCTGACTATCATATAGTAGATGATTTGTACTAAGGAATATATGAATCAAGCAGATAAAATCAGGTGGTCAACAGAAGCAAAATGTCCTGATTCTGGCGGACGCACTCTGTTCGAGGAGAAAATCGAACTTCAGTCATTTATTTACCCATATGATGCGTTTCATTGAAAAGCATGCAGAAGTTAATTTATGGCACACGCTCACAAAAGTGTACGCCATCACCGTTCAGAGTGTGAATAAAAATACGTCATTTAGATTCCTAACAGGGCCGGGAGAACAGACTACAATTCGCATACTGGCAAGCAGTAACGGTGAACGGGCACACAAAAAATTGCGAGTTGAAAAGCTTGGTTAGTAAGTCAACGCATAAGCTGGATAGTTGAAACATTAGCGAAGTTGAACGGGGAAAGTTGGTAATCAACAACAGCGCATTACTGTACTTGATTCTGCCCGACAAAGCAAAATATATCGTTTATACATGAGATTAAAGCAAGTACCATGATTTTCGAATGAAACAAAAATCTGCATCGTGATTCTTGTCAACTCGATAACAATAAAGGGAGCAGTTGACAGATAGTAGTACGTTTGAGCTTGAGATGGCAAAGTGGAATCGACGACAACTATACGGCCTCAAGTTTAAGGCCTGGTTATCTCGACAGGTCCAGCTTGAGTTCAGGCAGTCGGAAAATAAGCAGCCTATCGATGAACCAACACGCGTATAAGAGACAGCATGCATTAATGTGAGGGTATTCACCCACACGAATTACCACAACTAGGCTGAGTGCTGTGCTGTTTATGGAGTGTTGCAAGGGGGCCCACTGTGACAGATAACCGATGTGTTGTACTCAAATGAAGTGTTTACATTGTTAGTCCTACTGACCACTGGTGTTCTGTCAAAGCACTACAATCTGTCAAAGAACCCCGTGATGGTCTACTCTCGTGTGTTCAGCAAAAGCACTTCAATATTTAAGAGTGGTTCCGATTGCGTGCAACTAAATAAGCAACGCGTCCAGAAAATTTTGAAGTTAGTCGGTGTGGTTGCTCTCGAGGTATAAAAGTTTAGGCTGCAAATCTCATCAAGGATCAATTCGAAGTTACCTTTAGTGTGTAGGCTTGAATCAGAAAGCAACACAGATATTGGTGTACGTTTTTTGCAGATGAGAAATCCATACATGATACTGACAACGAGAAATCAGCGATAACTATCAGTGACATTCCCTAAAAGGACCAGACATGTAGACAGCAAACGCAACGTCCACATCTGTGTGATCGAAAAGGCAGGAATTCGCGATAAGGTTGCGGTCATGCGTTGACATGTGAAGAATTGTAAACTGAACTAGTGCGTCCATTTCCAATTCATTTGCGAGTGAAATCTGAATGTATAGACAGGCACAGGAATGTATACAGGCACCTCAACATTATGATAGTCGTTCTAGTATTTCCTCCATAGAACTCGATGGTGACATCTCAACTTACATAACAGCATGTGGACTGCAGAACATCTACAAATCTGGCACAAATAAAGAAAACCCGTTTGGACACCAAGTTCAACATGACATGAACCGTGCAGCATAGCGCTTCTGACTTCACTTTTCAAACGCCATTTTGTTTGTGAGATGAAAGTACGCCTAATTATTCTAGGAGTAGTAAACTCATTGCTGTGACAGAAAAAAAATTAGACATCCAGTTACGCAGATCTTCACATCGGCTTTCACGATGTGGGATGTACAGAGTGGATCATGAATAACGAAGACACTGTCAGTGTCCTGAACAAGTGACGTGTGTGCATATTTGTTAGCTTTTAGATGAAGTGCTTAATCCCATCAAAATCAAACTGCAGTGTACTAGGAACCAGATTTTTAGATAATCAGCGTAGGGCACAGCGTTGGTAGAAATATTGTTCAGAACGTCGATGAAAAATGAGAAAGAAAAGATCAAGCGAGGACCCTTGAATAGCTCGCGCTTGAGTCAAGGAGGGAGATGGAAAGAAGGGTTTGTACTTAACTCTCGAAGTTCTAACGTGAAGGAAAGAAGTTGGACGACAGAGACGTCCTCAGTTACAACACTTATGAGCAAGGACTTCGAGGTGGTCAAAACGGTGTCTGATACAACGTTGTGTTCTTCTCAATCCATTGACATTAAAACGGTTTCGAGTGCGGCCGTTGTTCATTTGACCGACTTCAGTTATTCTGTCAGTGAGAAAGATGCTTTTCAGATTGTCAACTGTGTACCAATGAATCGAACAGAAATGGTGAGATTCCGAAGGTCGACCGTTTCCAAAGACATTAGCATCCGACTGCGCAACCCCGACCACTGTACGCAGAAGTTCGTGCAGACACAGCCCTTCATGACCCACAATCAATCACTCCGACGATTTGGAACGGTGACTGCGTAACTGACAACAGACAGGCTGTCCGTAACCTACATTGACCGTTTTCCGGCTCACCCCAGTTACTGTTTTCTTATTTATTGTGTTGTAATTGGCCTGATGATCAAACGAAGAGAACAAATCTTGTTCGCTACGTTGTCGTTCACAGCTACTGTCTCACCACAAGATTAATTAAACCGGCTTAGGCGAATGGTAGTGATCACCGTAAGAAACTTTTCGGTTTGGTCACTCCAGTGAAATTATTAAAAAAAAAGAATGAATGACTTTAATAGGAACAATTAAAACGTTAAAATTCTATCAGTATCCATTATCCACTTCTCAAGACCTGCATGCAGAGTTAAGAGGAGATAACACATTTAAGGTCAATTTTTCAAAGGCCTAGCTATAAGTGGAAGTCAGCTAGTGTAGTAGACGGCTCTTAATTACCAACATCCACCTCGGTTTGTAATAGTACAAGCCTCTCTCTCTCATTTTGCATTCAAACCATCGCGAATCAACATTAGACTTCATCGTTACGGTAGAATCCAAACTACGGCATCCAGATGGCTACCTTGCACAAATTTCCGGACCACTCACGAAAGGCTGCCTGGCATGTGCCATTCACACTCAAATCAGTCAAAAGACTACAGCCATAGGGAAATGGAAGGTCCCGTGCCTCCATTCATAAATAACAATTGGTGAAGTATAGCACCGTCAAGAGTCTACACCTCCTCTCTCAGTATTAAACGCTCGCTGCCAGTCGATCGTAGTAAGATGCTACGGCGTTACAGGGATGCAATTTTGCATCTCATCTCAGCAGAACAGGTGATCGCAAAGCCTGATAAACTCTGAGTCACTCCATAAAAGTGGGTGAATAATGGGTTTTACGACGTTCCTTCATACCCACTCAATGACCCACAAGAAATTGTCAGTAGTGTCAGTCGTACAGTAAGAAATATCTTAAAGCAGGAAGTTGTTGAATATCTCCAGGTTGTTTAGTCAACTTATTCAACAAACATACCGGTGAAAATTTTTTGTTGTAAGCGTTTTCGCGCTGCGATTAACGGATGCTTGGTGACAGTTGATCAAGTGGTGAGTTCGGCAGTTTTGCAGTTTGTAAAGAAATTGTTACACTCGGGCTATCTCGATATCAACTGTCTGATACCGCTGACTCGCAGAAATACAGAGCCAAAAATCGACCATCAACCTTACCAATTAATTCAGGGGTGAAAAAATTGTATGAGAGAAGAGAAACTGCCCGTTGGATCGGAGGCATACTCATGAATTGAAGTAAATAACTCAGGGTTCATCTCAAGTTTCCAGGCCCGTCAAACATTTTTTTTAGTTGGCAACAGCTGTACACTCAGAGTCAGTTTTCCCTGTGCAAATAACTAGGATATGAACAACTTTTCCTTATCACCCATTATTATTCCCCCATTCTGGGGTTTCGGAGTATTCGCTGTCCAGCAATGAATTCGAGTTACTGGTAACCACAGTTCAGTTTATTGAACTTGTGAAAATTTTGGATAAGCGATGAAATTTATTACTGACTTACATCAATTTAATCAAACGGTGTAGTATAGAGGTTTGTGGGCTACCAAGTGTCATGCAGAAATTTGAGAGAGAGACAGAGTAAACAGAAAAGGCGATTAACATTTACCCGAATACCTGCCGTTCAACAGCTGACTCAGCAATACCCAAGCACAAGTTGAAGCATTTCTTTGACAAAGGTTTAGAACTCAACTTGACACAGAGCGGCTAGAAACCACCAAAACGGAGCGGAGTAAGTCGATTGAATCATAAACCAACGAGCACTCTGATGCACGCTGGTGAAGGTGTGCTGAAAATGCGTCAAACCGGAGGTTTGTTTGTTGTGCATTACTTAAGGTACGAGCCGGAAGTTTCCGTTGGGCATCTGAGAACGGAGAGTGATGAGAGTCGGGAGTGCCAATAGCCTAACAATCAACTAGAATTACCGACACAGGCTGACGCCAGTAGCGCACACGTATTCGAGCGCACTCGTCCAGCAGGAACCCGTATCCCACGGTTGTACGGACTGCCAAAGATACATAATGATGAAGTACCGCTTAGATCAATATTTGACATGTGTAATTCATCTTATCGTGCTGTTGCTCAAGGGCCTGTGGAGATCCTGGAGCCGGTTGAGAGGTTAAGAAATATAATTTGAAAAACACGTTTGAATTTGTTGATTCAATCTCTCACCACAACGTGTCGGACAAGAAACTAATACCTTTAAATGTTTCGTCTCTATTTACCAATGTCCCTCTAGTTGAAACAATTTTTGTGACTATATCGAAAGTCGCCGGATCAACGTCGGCCTACATGTGAGCTAGTTGAAGGAGTTATTAATGTTCTGCATTAGCAACATTCAGTTTCGATTCAATGGTGAGCTTTATCGCCAGATTGATGATGTGTATATGGGTTCGCTGTTAGGCCCGTTACTGGCAGACATTTTTATGAGCATGCCCGAGAATAACCAGCCGGACGAGACGATATGTACATGATGTTTTTTACGTAGTGGACGGAACAGAAGATTTACAGAAGCGTTTAACCGTTTTCAACAAGGCGCATAAGTGATGTAACGCGGCTTTCTCTTGCAAAAACGTTCTAATACTGCTTGACTGCTAGACCTGGGTTCCTGCTATGCGGTTTCCCCTAGTCTACTTGCGCGGAGACAAGAAAGACACGGTTGCGGTAAACACGCTGTATTGCCAAAATCCAGTTCGACCAAATGAATGAAATGCCTGTAAATATACATCATGAAATAGTGATGAGTCACTGTCTACTTGTCTAGGCCACTTCGCTTCCAAGTGGCCAAGTAAGGCCAAATCCATAGGCCTTAGTATCTCGGGATGGCGTGACATCCCCACTCACTTGCACGTACCCTGCTTGTTGGTCCGACGTGCCCCTCCCAGTGCTTTGTTGCTGTCTGATTTCGACAGCCGTCACTGTGGCCCTGGATGGTTTGAAATGATGAATGGTTTCATCAGCCGTCACCGATGTCTTGACTAGATTGTTTTGGTGACTTTGCCTCCTAACATCTCCTTTTTTTCGGCATGTATCATAGGACTGACATCTTGGATTCCCTTGTAGGGGGTTCACGGGCTTCCTTGTTCGTTTGGACCGTCTAAGAGAAAAAGAGCCTGGTATTGTCTTGTTGATGATTGACAGCGGCCCGTCAGCCGTTTTTTTCCTATTCGAAGGTGTCTAACAGAATGTCCCAATGTAATGAAGCCGAGTCTGGTTTGCTCGGAAGTAAGCCAGGGTTTCACCGTAACTGGTTGATACATCTTCTCCAGATGTCTTCCCCGACAGCGACTTCGTAGATCACCTTCCCATTGCGTTTTGAGATCACTGCAGGTGTCCATCTATCTTGACCTCGAAAGTCTCGTGCAAGCACTGAGTGGCCAATATTGAAACACCGTATGCATTGTGCATAGTCTGCCCTGTGTGTTCTGTTGGTGGATGTGACTGGTGATGGTCTGATATTGTCGAACCTTGTGAGAATTTTCCGTCCGAACATACATTCAGCTGGCGAGATTCCTCCTGGTGCATTGCGACTGGGCGGAGTTTCTGACCGGCTGTGTATCGTCATTTGGTCACATATGCTGTTTACTGGTTGATCTAGCAATTTCAAGTCATCCATCCAATCAAGGCCCAGTAGATCTAAGCCTGGATGATCTGTGACGAAACAACAGGCTTCGATTCGGCTGTCTCCAAACGTCATCTCACATGTTATTTCCCCGACTAGCTTCAAAGTTCCGCCCAAGGCGTTTCGAGCCGTATGATGCGTTGGAAGCAGTGGAGGTCGCACAAGCTTTCGCCATGTATCACGGAAAATCAATGTGATATCAGAAGCAGTGTCTAATTGCAAGCGGGCAGACGCACCATTAATGCAAAGAGTAACGTACTTGCGTCTGGATTCGCCATCAATTTTAAATGTTGCGGTGAACACCTTTGACTTGTTGGGGGAGAACTTCGCGCGCCTGTGAAAGTTTCTTTGACGTTGCATGAGTGCGCGACAGCATATTTCTTTGTGACTTCTTTTCCCACATCTGTTGTATATATGATTTTTGAACGGACAGAGACGAGCAAAGTGCCATTCTTTGCAATACCAGCATGCTGATGGAGGTTGTGAATTTATTGCCGGCTGGCGGCTTGTTTCTTTAGTCGTGTTCTTGCTGCTGACTGCATAAATCATTTCTGAAGGACCCGATGAAGTAGCCTGCTGAATCATTGCCGTGTCGAGTTTCAAGTTAACGAGTCGCTGACATTCTGTTGTGACACTCTGTAGGGTGGTATCTGGACACTGCTCAATCTTGTTCAAAATTCTGATCCGAATATCTGCGTCCTGGGGTGAATGTAAGTCGCATACAAAAATTAGACACTTGAATTGATCGTTCGACATGCCACGAAGTTTGGAGCGTTCGCATTCCTGATTGACATTAGCTGCATACTGTTTCCAGTCATCGCCAGGATTCTTTGTTAACTTCAGACAATGATATCGAATACTGAACAAGGATGATTGCTCACCGAAAATCTGACAGCGTCCTTGTGGTTTCTTCAAAGGTTAAATCTCTGGGATGTGTTGACAAGATGAAATTCACAAATCGTTCGTGTGCTGTTGTGCCCAGTCTTCTCAGTAATAGTCTGATTTTCTTGTCTCCGGGAAGCTGTGCCATCTCCACACGAAAAATATCTTCATATTTATGAAACCAAGAATCAAACGTGACTCCACCGATAGCATCGAAATGGAATTCACTGACTTGTTGGATCATCGATTCTGGTGTAGGTACCTGGTCCTGGTTTGCAACTCCCAATGACTGACTCGAAAACTTCTCCGTCAACATTTCAATAAGCTTTGCCTGTGACTGCTCGAAAATCTTTTGCTGCTGTTGAAGGAGCGCCTGCATCTGCTCCATAGAGATGGTCATAATTGGGTTCGGTTTGACCTTTGTCGCCACTGATGTAACGCGGCTTTCTCTTGCAAAAACGTTCTAATACTGCTTGACTGCTCGACCTGGGTTCCTGCTATGCGGTTTCCCCTAGTCTACTTGCGCGGAGACAAGAAAGACACGGTTGCGGTAAACACGCTGTATTGCCAAAATCCAGTTCGACCAAATGAATGAAATGCCTGTAAATATACATCATGAAATAGTGATGAGTCACTGTCTACTTGTCTAGGCCACTTCGCTTCCAAGTGGCCAAGTAAGGCCAAATCCATAGGCCTTAGTATCTCGGGATGGCGTGACATCCCCACTCACTTGCACGTACCCTGCTTGTTGGTCCGACGTGCCCCTCCCAGTGCTTTGTTGCTGTCTGATTTCGACAGCCGTCACTGTGGCCCTGGATGGTTTGAAATGATGAATGGTTTCATCAGCCGTCACCGATGTCTTGACTAGATTGTTTTGGTGACGGCCTCCCAACAATAAGAACATCGTGTTCACTGTGGAACAAGAAACTGATGACCGTATGTCATTTTTGGACGTAGCACTAACGCGCAGATCCGATCGATCGTTACAGCGAAATGCATATAGATAGAACATCTGGAGTGGGCAATATCTACACGTCCACAGTTATGTGCTGATCAGTCTGAAACGGGGAATTGTACGCTGCTTGACAAATAGAATGAGAGCTAAGCATGGTACAGGATATTCTTTCCAGCAATGCCTATCCTGAGAAATTCACTCTCACAAACATGCAAGAGAGACCAATGCAAGCCACAATTAGCACAGTTGACAGGAGAAAGATCTACACAACTTTGCCTTTTAAAGGTGACGCAATAGGCGAGATGATAACGCGCCAACTAACTAATGCGATTGGCAGTACCTACTATGCTGCAAGTCCTGTTGTACGGTTTCACTCAAAACGAACGGTACCACTTAATCTGAAAGATAATATGCCTAACAGTGCCACCTCATTTTTGATCTACTCATTTGACTTCCTGTGGTTCAGCATATATTGATCTCACCAGTAGGCGTTCATCGGAAAGAATTCGTGAACACTGCTCGACGTGGCTTCGCTCCGGAGTAACACAGAGCATTAACTCATCCATTCTTGTTCACCTAGTTGACTGTGACCGGCACACAGACACGGATAGGGCGTCTCACATCGTCCACCATGCCCGGACGGCCGCGTCACGAAGGATCAAGTGGCGCAAGCGGTCGCAATTTGATTAACTCAGCCGGATTTGTGTGTTCAAATACAGTTGGTTCACACCTTGGGATTACTGTGACCAAACAAATACACTCAGTTCACAAGGCAATTTGATCCCGTACACCTCCCCCCCCCCGACTCACCCCAATTAACACTGACTTCCTAAAACCCTGTGAGCATAACCACAACTAAGTCGTGTTTGTGTTCTATCCAATCGCCTTACCCTCGTACCATTTCTTGTCAATAACTTACCTAACTGTTACTTGATTTGACATATAATTGTACCAGCCTAAGATGAGAACTTATAGAAAACAGTTTTGTTCGATGAAACCAAAATTGTTTTACATGATTTCTAAGGGGATTTTCAATTACTGCACTGTTAGAAATTGCTGAGCTTGAATGCCGTGAATAAAACAAACCAATATAAGGTGAGACCCTATAGAGGTCTAACAAACAAAAACGTTCATTTTTATACGTATATCGGTTGGAAAAATAAATGCTACCATTCCCTGCCCCACGATCACCCGGACGAAAGATACTTTCTCACTCTCAAGCGGTTGGCGCTCGGCAGCATGACACCCCTGAACCAGCATCTTATCCAACCATTATGAAACCATTGCTTCTGAATGACCTGCTCGCCTGATGTATTACTGGAAGTTAAACTAAATAATACGTTCCACGCAGATAAGACTTGCCCCAAGATCTTCAAGGTAACAGTTTCAAGGGAGACAAAACCCTATTCTAAGCTGCACAGATACACCGGTCATGATACTCTTTTAAATGCATGAAAAAATCAAGTTTACGCCTATCTTCGAAGCAGGCATTCAGCATACCTGCGGTAGCTACTTGACAATCAACCTCAACGATGTCTTATCCAGAATAATGAAGCGTCCGTTGACGCGTCATCCTAATCGACCATGTGATAAATCGAGTTTTTTCTCCCGGTCAGCATAGCCTCCTTTTTAGCCTGTTATTAATGACGAGTATGTTTATCTTTCTTATTCGACTGGTAGATGCCAAATACAACAGCTTCATATGAAATATGGATACGACAATGATTTTGTACGTGTTACACATGACCTTCACAGGCACAAAAGGGAACCTTACGGCGTATAAGAGAAGATTCAGCGCTGGCTGCATCGCTTCCTGATGATAGAACTTTTAGCGTTAAAATCAATACGGACTTTTCACCTCGTTCAGTGATCTTTGCAAGCGTTCATCAGAGGTCAGGATTCCGAGTTGAAATATTGCTGGTTTATACTGACTGGTTTCCGGACATTTCCAGCAGCAATCCTTTAAAATGATGAATTTGACTATTGGAAGTCTCCAGATTGGCGTAAAGTTTTCCAGGTTACACGATTAGAGCGCAAGTGTGCATAAGTGTGACCGGGTAAGGATTTTGAGAAAGTTTTCCTAATTCACAATGCACAGAACACAGTGGACATTAAGAAAATCGGTTGGAAGAAACGGGCGGGTACCTACGTCATCTACTTTACATTTTGCTTGTAATCCCAGTGGTGGCATAAAGGGTTATGACTGTTCTGGGGGAAAAAAATGAGAATTCCCGCGACTAGGTGAATAAGCGTTTACGAAATAACTGAGACTGCTAAACGATTATTTTTAGTCAAAGTATGCCTACTGCCTCGAACAGAGACCCATTCACTATTTGTGATGTTGACCACACAGCTACCAAATTGCTGGCGGGCTTAACGAATACAGAGTGGGAGCAGACTTGTAAATATTGGCTCTTACCAATTTGAATTGTTCCGCGGTGACCCTACTCTTAAACACATTCTTCTAATCATGAATCTCGTCGCAGAATTCATTGTGTTGACGGCTGTGACTGCCGCCGAAGCCATGAGAGACAGTTTTATAAACTCCGTCCTCGGACGTGCTTTAACCAGCAAGCATTCTTACGAAATTTACCGGTGGGACAACTTTCAGTTTAAGGTTCTTTTATTGCCTTTCTAAGGATGGTTTCAATATATCATTAGCTTCTCGGTTACTTCGGAGGTACCTAGGTTGACAAATTTACTTACTTCACGATTTTTGTAATTGCTACAGGTGAGGTACTACACTTTGTCCTCAGTAACAGTCTTTCAGATCAACAGATATATATTGAATACTGAGGAAGACTGTCCCGATCAACGTGATTATGATTTAAGACCGGTGCGCTACCGCTGGATATCGTTCTAACTAACAAAAACACCAATTCAACAACCACGACCACATCAGATATAATCGTGTTCTCCACCCACTCGGTCGTTTGAGTTTCAACCGCATAGTGTTCCTAATACATCATTAAAAGGAAAACGAAGCTGTGGACGACCGTCAAGTGTGGCAATTGGCGGGAGTACCTTTATCACATCAAGTGGTCACATTTCCGATGTCTTGTTAGCCATTTGCTGTCCGGTCATATCCGATCCACAGGGTATTGCCTTGTGGTTAGTTAACTGCTAGACAGCTGGAGATAGCATGTCGCATTCGTATTGTTCTCGCACTGGTGGCGTAGTTCAAGGCACTCTATCACATTTCGTACACTTATTCCGTGCGATGAGTCCGGCTACAAGTGCAAACGTGTCTGCATTGACACCATTTTAAGTAGCCTGGTTCCAGGAGGATCCAATGTGCAATACTTCAAAGGTCCCTTTTGTTTGCGTGAGCAGCCTAGTTACAGACAAGCAGAACACACCTACTTGTGTAAGTGATACAACAGTAGTTATAAATACATAACCACAAGTAATCCCCAAGTGCCATTGTAAACCCCACATGGATGCGAATATCGTCCATGGGAAACACAATGGGGGTCACTCGGGGTGCATTGTCACACAGAACTGGCTTCTCTAAATAAGTACGCAGCCCTCACCTTTCCCACAATTGCTACGGTAAAGAGGGTAATGGTGTCCTCTACGGCATTTAGAGGAAGTCACGATCTGCAACAGACAGGTAGCGTTATGGGGGACAGTTCACTACTATATCCCCTTTAAATGGTCTAGCTAGGTTCGCCTTGAATGTGTTCTTCCTACGGATTTTACCAACTTAGCTTTTGAGAGCAGACTGTGCTCCAAGGCCAGCATAAAGTAGCTTGACCTGTTCATCAAATTACTTGACCAGCTAAGTACCATGATAGTGCTTGATAAAACCCGTGACTTAGTATTCGCGTGTCAATGCAACAGACGTCTCATTTGACCGTTCTTTATGCAAACCAGAGACAGAAATGTCTTCAATTGGCGAAAGTTAGGGTACATATCAAGGCGAACTTGAGTTTCATGTGGAGCCAAAGTTTTCGGTTCCTTCGCTTAGAATATCATTTTCTACTTCCATGGCACATCTGGCAGCAACCACGTAGTCCGTCCCGATCCACCATTTACAAAACCTCAAGTAAGAGACTGAAGTGCTCTCACCAAAGTAGTGAACGCACTGCTGTCCTACACGTCCCCAAATCCCTTGCCCCTCAAGAGGTGGGTTACGGAATATTTACTCCCAAACATCTATAGTCGAAACAATCTGTTGGGTTTCCTTCCTGCACTTCAAAGATCACAAACCTGTTTGGATACTGCAACATGTCCATTGGGTGAGCTTTATTTAGCTAAAATTGATCCCAGCTTGAGTAATCATGCGAACTGTGAGGATTGGAAGATAGCAAATCAACCTATCAAAGCCCTAGGAAGGAGTGTGACAAGAAGTGCGTCAAGTGCGCACTACTAGAGGCATCCCACAGGGACAGCCACCAATGCGCAAGCTGCGGCGAAGCGCCCGCAGCAGTCTGACAGACAGCTTAGTGATACAAGGTGAGGGGATGCAATCATGTTGTAAATGGATCTACCGTAAACAGATGACAGAACAACGGTTAATGATACAGCGGATAACGGAACGACGGTCAACGGTAATGAACAACGGACTACGGAGTATACACGACTAATTCGTGACTTCCTGGTCGACCCAACCGCCAGGGGTTAACGCACGAACACAGGAGACTGACCTCTAGACAGCTTTTTTCAGGTCGCTCAGTCCGAAGACAAGATCACAAGCTAGTTCATGTTCAAAGGGCTTGTGACCAATAAGAAAGCGAGGCCAGAAAATGGACCACAGACAGATCCAGACAGTACAGTGATGCCCTGATTGAAAGACGGGCGCGTGACCAAGGTGCCAAAAATGGGCACCAAGCCTGAGCACGCTTGTGAAAGGCAGTGACATGACGATGTCGACTGTGAGTCACTTCAAACAGTAAAATGTTAGGCTCTTGGAAGACAAATAAAAACATCTTCGAAGCATTGAAGACTTCCTCGATAGGTCATTACCAGCCCCCACTTGCGTCTTCTCTCTGTTATAGCTTGGCTTTCATGGGACATCAGTGACAATGAGCTCAAGTTCTCCGGGTATCCTGTGTACCAAGCCGACCCATTCTGGTGCTGATCGTTGGGTGTGTTGTGTTTTTTAATCACATTCCTTCGATACCGATGGTTACCACACAATTTTAGTCTCCCAACAATTACGTTTTGTGACTACGATCAACAATGAGCGGCCAACACAGACCCCTGGTGGGGGTTGTATACCGTTCACGCTCATGTACCGTCTGATGATGACGCTCTTCTGGTAAGTTCAGTGAACTTCCTAGGGCTACCGTCTTCTCAGCAACCAAGATAAACTGGTCATTAACGTCCTACTGGGACTGTGAGAACGGGTTTCCGATTTTCTCGACAGTTGATACGACAGAAAGCGCGGACACAGCACGTCGATGCGCCAACACGTAATGGTTCTAGCGAGATTCCGTTAACTAAGGACCCAGCCATCACGAACGAAAGCAACCTGGTAGTAGTCATCAAATAGCCAATCACTACTGAATCTCCACCTCATTGCCTAATGAATGTAGCGACTAGCAAGAGAAATCTAGTGTAAAACTACAATCTGGCTGATTTTGACAAGCTCTCTCGGTTGATTATATGGAGCCACATTACCGTGCGGTTCATAAGCCAATTCAAAAGGTGGCGACTTATTCATACGGCGCAAACTGTGCACTTTCTCCTCTCGTTCGCCTCTTCCGCGTGCAATACGTCCATTCTCACATATTCGCGATGCGTAAACCTAAGCGCAGTCCAAAACAGTTGTACGCTTTTCGCACTGCCCGAAATGGGTGCAAACGTGAATTCGGCGAACACAATGAGCACGTGCAAGGAAAAACCACGCTAAGGTCTGATGTGAGCGGAAACTTCCTATTTGGATATTTGTGTCAATTGAAGAGGAAGAAGCCTTAAGCTCTTTCTCTTCCACTGCTGGGGAGAATTCTCTTCGGGAGCCGGGCGGTTGTTGAGGAATTCAATATCATTCGACCGGTATATTCCTGCTGGAAATCGGTCAACCAGTCTACTCGCATCCCAAGGAAAGTAATAAGGACGGTCAAAACAATTTCTAGAGCTATGTTGTTTTTCTTCAGTGCATCACGTAACAAATATGCTTACCTTCGTCGGTACCCTGACGGAGATCAACAGTTATGGCCTCCGGTTTCGCCAAGATTTTCGACCGTGTCCCATATGGTCTCCGCAAAAAACCTGGAAGCTTATAGCATTCAATGATTAACTATTCACCCGGTTATCTAATGTATTGATGAGAGAACTCTTACAGTAACAATTCAGCCAAATATTCAACCCTGATTTCCGTGGGATTCCCAGAAGTCGGTGTTGGCCCATTTTTGATGTTGGTTTGAACGTAACATTGAAACAGCAAGCAATGCTGACTGATTTTCGAAGTGTATTACCAACAAACGCCGAACAGCCCTATGCGCTGATAAAAAAACCAAATGCTGATTGTCATCTATACAGCGGAACGTTCTATTGCTCACAGCTTAGGAAAGGAAGCCACATTCACGGACCCCGGGTATCCATTGTACGTAAGTCACTGCACGCAATTCACAAAGTATGCAGGGAACACTTATTTATAGTCAGATATAAGATGTGAAAATCGCTCATCAACCAGGACCAAAAATGTACATAGCTCACACAAAATCGACATTCTACCTACTAACTGACAAACCAGAGCCGAACATGGAAGTCGTTAAATTGATATAGCACAGTGACGTAGCAGAACGGCTCCAGCGGATAAAATGCCACACGACATATCTTTAGTACCACGCCTTGGAAAGTTATCTTGAACGGATGACCCGAAAGCCAAGAATCGTTACCTTGTTTCAATTTCCGAAACAAGTTAGCGGTCCGGGATAAACTAATATTCAACAGGCAACATAAACTAAATTGGTGGAGAACATCTTTCATCCTCGTTTGCACATGAATATTTGCGACAGAAGAACTCGAGAACTGCTCCTTCAACTTAGTATATCGAGGGGAACCTGAAATCATATGCCGAATGTATGAGGTCAGCCAACCAAGAAAATCCATAGTGGCAAATGCAGTGTCGAGAAGACCGTGACATAAATTGGCGGTCGGTATACTTATTTCAATCGGAAAAATCACTTGATAACAGCGGATTATTTCGTGACTTCTTTAAGATTGACTTCCCATCCATGACAAAAATGCAGTCAGTTGTGAACAAACTAAAATATCCCATCAGTCACTATGGAGTAGCAGAGGAGCTAGTATCAGGTAGCAGACCATAGGTCATCAGTGTAGAATTTCGAGACTCTTCGCAAGAACGAATTTTAAGGATCGGTTTGTCAGCATTTGCTATTTTCAACCGAATGGAAGATCGGAAGCAGCAGCAAAAGGACCGTTTTCCATGGCGAAGGATATTCACGACGATCGTAACCATGCAGCCAGAAGGAAAAACGCTACTGCAAGGGACTGAAATCAGCCAAGTGCGACAACTGTTTAGTCGAGGGATGAAAATACTAACTTCTGAATTAAAACCCCAGGGACAAACCCGTCTACCATACCGCATGAACGTCTGCAGAATCGAATGTTCCGGCAGAAACGCAATTATGACGACGGGTCAAGGTTATCACCACTTGAAATTGCAGATATGCGTAACCAATATCAGGAGGCGACGGTCATGGGAAGAAAGGGACGATGAAAGAACGGAAAAACGAGAGAAGCTACAATGTTAAGACAGGCAACAGTGTGATCCGCCAGAACGGGGCTCATTAGAGGCGTGGTTGGCAGAGAAGTACATTCGGATGGAGAAATACGAAGACTACCAGAATGAACACTTGCTGTCGATGTTAATAAAGACAAAACGAGACGCAGTAAGCGGAATTACGGTATAAAAAAAAGTATCGATCAGCCGACAAAACCTGAGGAGAAAGATGTTGCAGCAAAAGATTGTTGGACCGACCGGACAACCTTGGGCAAATCAGCAATGGGGGATATATCCGTTAATGCTCATTGCAAAAAAGCAACCATATGATTGTGTGCACCAACTGGTGCGAACATGCACGACAACCAACACTGCGCAATCAGTTAGCATGCGACAGACGGTCAGCAAGTCAAGCATAATTAGATCAAGTCAATAAAAAAGAGGTGGGACATCTAATGTGATTATACAAGCCATCGACCGATGAAGATAGGCAGAAGAATCGATCAGTAGAACGTCCATTACAAACATTGTTCGGACGTGGGTTTTGATTATACGGAGGGCTACTGAATAATACTCACCTCACTTGCCACGTACTATAGGCCTATTGGATGTACTGTTTTTAGCAAGGTCCAGGAGACCACCCTGTTGCTGACAGGATTACAAAAGACTTGTGTTTAATACTTGGCCTCTCCCATGGGGCACCGCCGATGACAACTTTTCCCTCTTGTGAACCTTGTAATCACTGGACAAAGTTACGACGTTGACCAGGTTGGTAGTAAAATTTCTCCCGGCCACGTTAATCATCTGATTCTCGTCCATGAATTGTTGCGTTACTGAGTCAAGCAACCTGCGAAGGTTTTGCAAATCCAAACGGGTTAACTTTGATACAAGGAGCCATCGCACGATGCCCCATATGGATACCAGTGTTGCGTTACGCTGAGTTCCCGTATGTATCAGGTAAACTGGTTTAAAATTCCTCACTTTCGCCTCCTCAAAAAATCTGCCTTTCCGACATCCGCTTGTTAAGCAGAAACGATCAGAAATCAGAGGAGGCAACCTCTGTACTTGCCACGTGATTTGAAAAGTGACCGCTTATCATTTAAAAAACACGTCTAAATTCTTGATCCTTACCCAACACAGTATTCGCGACTTGAGGGAGACCTTAATCTTCTTTTCCAACAAGGACCGATAAGGTAAATCTCCACTCTCAGAGATATAAATGAACTGAGGTCACAATAAAAAGTTGTGAGAAATAGGACCACGAATTTGTGGCAGACAAAACGTGTTGTGTCAGAGTGGTGGCTTATCCGAATAGCTCATTGTCAACCATAAGTAATGCTTCTTTTTATACCATACAAGACCTTGTTAGACTCTTATCACCTGTTAAGTAAGAACAGACAGTGAACCATATTGTCATACATGTTCTTATGTATTGATCCTGCTTTGACAGCATGTTCACACGGAAGGGTGCTACATAATTTGCCTCGCAAGTGTTTTTTCATGAAAGCTGACGCCTGCGAGATAACAGATGAAGTGTTCCACTGATCTGAAGAACGTGGGCACTTGACCATGCACCACAGTACGAACCAGTGAAAGTTAAAGCTTTGTCAACCGCCAGCAACACATTGGCAATGAGTCACCGGACTAGTCTACACTGAAAAATCGGGATTACAATGCGTTACACTTATTCGCATTACTTGTGGTTCATCAAAGCGGTCGCGATTAACAACCTCAAGCCAGCATTATGTGAACACAAACAGTTGGCCGTAAGTCTTACGCTCCTGTAGGCCTAATGATTTGACACGGGCGTCCCGTCGGATCTTGTCCCTCATCCAATCCAGACAGCATTGCATGCATAAATACTAGTGGGAAGTGTTAGCAATTATCAGGTTCCATTTTCTTACTTGAAAGTTCAAGCTGTGGCAGCAGAAAAAATGAAATTACCGGCCAATTGCGGTTTGAAAAACCCAAATAGGAAGCTTTCAGGTCCATCCTACTCGAATGAAAGGACAGGCGTACATACTCGTGCAACATCAAGTGACGGCGATGCAAGAGCTTCTGATTATTCACGTACACATAAAAGTCAGTAACAAAAGCAAGTTCGAGAATATTGAGGAACTTAAACCCAAAGCCGCAATAGGAGCACTCTGATCGCACATCCCCAAACGGTTAGTAGCTGGATTAGCAACGAACAGTTATCGGTTTCACGCAAGTATTAATGCAACCGCCGAGTTGAACGTTCACAAGATCGTGTCTGAGCCAGCGACAATGACGACTTTGCGCTCAGTAGACCGGTTCTTAGAAACCTACAAGCTTTCACACAATGCAAATTCGCGAAATGAGGGGTACTGTCTAAAAAAGGTGACCGAATCAAAATATAAGGGAACCCCAGATAAAGAAAATAAAAAAAGTCCACAAGGTGTTTCAAATCATATCAAATTGACAAGCAAGTCACTCAGAGGGTGTGGAAGCAACAGGACGTGCCGGTCCATTTTCCGGTTTGGGTTCCTGAAAAGGGTGAGAAAAACGGTCGAAAATAACTTGAGATGAGATGGAAAAAAGGACTTAAGATAGTCAATATTTCAAACTATGCATCAAGGATTATTAGTCGGGAAATCCCTGATTTGGCCATAACGGTTTGTCATTACCTCGTCAACCAAATCGTCCGAAACAATCCCCGACCACGCGCATCTCAGATGACCTGCAAGCCCAAACGGTCAGTGTTCGCATACAGGTGGCCGTTCAACACACAGCGTGCAACGCAAATTAATACATGCTACTGGTAGGAAACCCCTTACTGGAGCCTGCATAATGTACTCGTTGTGATTTGAACTGCATAAGGAGGGCTTCTGAGAAAGGTGAAACGCCACGGAAATTTCCATCCTTCTGGTTCTAACACACTATGGCTCAACCAGTCACTGAATGAAAAACAGGAAAACATATAACGAACGCCTATTCGGAACGGGTTTGTGGACAGGCTGAGACTCAGCGAAAGAGCCATCAAAAGTGCCGGTATGCACTTGACACTCATTCTCTTCAGTGGTCTAAACACAAACCAGTCAAATGGTTAGCGAAGCTGCTGAAACCGGCCAGGGACGCTGTTTCTGTCCACATAATGAGGGAATGCTTTGAACCGTTCGTCCACTGGTGGATCGAAAGATTTGCACAAAACACACGGTTACGCGGACGAACAGTGCCTCTACAATACCACTGGCAATAACAAATATATACGTATATCACTGATGAGCAGTGACATACATAGTGACATCAGCGAAACTCGAGTCTGGTGCTTCTTTTCCAGAGGAGTCGACTGGGAAGTCCATGAGAACGTGAGAACTGCGATCAACTATGGATGATACTGAACTAATATGTATATATATATATGCAATAGCTACGACCAACTGTGGATGATGTCCAATTTACATATATATATATATATATATACATATACATATATATTTATATGTATATATATATGTATATATATATATGCATAAATTGGACATCGTCCACAGCTGGTCGTAGCTATTGCATACGCAGTTGGTCCCTTTCGAAAAGAAGTACCAGACTCGAGTTTTGCTCGCGTTAAAGCTCGTCGGTAGTGCACATCCTTCCTACGGCCAGAACTGCATATCCGGCCACGCTCTCATCTGGCAACTGTGTTGAACTTTACGCCATTCACCTCACATTAGGCACCACTGAAGAGTCACACGCAAACACGCAGCCACATTCGTTTGTGAAAAATGCCTAGATTGTTCGATCGCCTCGTGAGGAGACACTCTAACTGTCCTGTTAATTCCAGTCGATGACCCCCACGACTAGGACTTCGCTTCTCCTCAGAAATCACTCACCCGTTGGGCGGTATCCTGATTATTGACGAACAGTAGGGGGTTTTCCGGATGAGGTTCAATTTACAAAAGGCCGACAGGCAGTCTCAGAGTACCACTCATCGAACGCTCTTCTGATGTGTAGAAAGAAAACCGTCGGCCATCTATATGAACGACGGAGTTCAAGTATCTGGCAGTGTGAAAATGTGATTACCGCGGTTACGGCCAGGGCGAAACCCAGCTTGTTCCTCAAGCATGTACTATATGTATTATTTGCTTAGTCTACAATGTGCAATGGTAGTAGGCAACTTCAACGCAACAGAAATCAGGCTGATCCCTCTGCGATTTTCATAAGTGCGTGGAGCCTTTTTGAAACCGAAACTAAGAGGACGCGCGTAGTACGTTTTAAAACTGCGGCTAATAACTGTCCCTCTTCATTGTGTTGCAGAGCCGGTGGTTTGTACAGTCGCCGAGGAAGAGGCCCCAATTGAGGACAACTTGACTGATCGAACCGTGACGTAATACCCTATATCGTTTCCTTACTTTTGTAGTAGTGTTACGTGTTCTCCACAAACGGTTACCAACACACTCCTGTTCTCCTTCCTCACTGGTATATTACAATTTGGCGACCTTGCCAGGAGCCAAAGAAGACAGATGCCAGTAAAACAGGCGAAAGGTGATCAGAACCCCAACAAAGAGAGCATGACCGACGCGATGGCAGAGGCAGTGAACACTCTCGCACGGGCGATCGAGAATCTCTCTTTGTCACAGCCAGCGATTGCAGTGCCCCCACTACCGATGCCGTATCGACGGTGGGAGAGCATAGCAAAGCTGTACATTGATCACTTTCCCGCAGCTCGGCGTAAAGTGGCTCTCCTTTGTCGCCTGTCAGGTGAAGCGCCGGATATTGTCTTAAACAGCCAAGTGATGGATGGTGAGATCGGTGACAGGACCTTCCAAGAGCTCCGCCGATTGTTAGACTCACCTAGGTTGCCAGCACAATGGGGGGAACAGTTTCAGGGAAGACGACAACAAGCAGGCGAGAGGGTCGGTGCGTTTGTGAGAGATCTGAGATACCTCGCCGAGCGGGTGTATGATGGCGAGTCCGCCAAAGAACAAGACAAACGAGTATTGGAACAGTTGGTCATTGGTGTGTCTAGCATGAGTATCAAGCATGAGCGCCTGATGCATCCTCCAACTGCACGGGACGCGGCGCTGAAAATTGCAGAGGACTTAGAGAGAGTTGATGCCGCCCTTGAGACCCCGACAGTGTCATGCTTCACGCTGCACAATGAACGCCGTCCACCAGCTTATCGTCGTACATGGTACCGTGATCAGGCACCAAATTACAGAGGCCCCCGTGCACCTTCGCTCACATCCCGGACGTGGAACCTCATACTGTGGTTGGAATGATTGGCCCTATACTTCTTATCGACGGCGACGGTACATAGCCTCAGATGTGCGAATTTATAATACGATAAATGTTCCATCAGCAATCAGTCCGTGTTTATATTCGGCTTTTGCCGTAGATTTGGGACACCACTATTGTGGGATTGTTAGATACGGGGAAGCCTGCAGCTTGATTAGATCAGATGTGGTTAGGAGACTCGGCTACCACAAATCAGAGCTCTGTAACTGGAAGCTAACCACCGCCGACGGTTCGTACGGGTACCCAAGGATTGATAACATCTATGGTACAGGTAGCTAACCCGACACTCTGACAAATTCGTGGTGGCCCCGAGTCTTCCGGTTAGCCGCATAATCGGGATTGACCTCTTAAAGCGTCTCGGATGCTCCCTAGACCTAGCAAAACGTCAGTTGGTTACGCCATCATGCACGCTGTTTCTCAGAACATTGTACGATCATAATCGCTCCGAATTCACTCTGCATATCGCTCCGGGGGATGTCGGGTCACAAATCGAAGCGCTACTCAAGGGATCAGGGTGCTGTAATGACACCCAAAGCACAGCTAAGTTGAGGAAGGTAATTCTTGATCACATTGACGCGTTCGCCTGGAGTAGAAACAACCTGGGGTGAACGAATGTGCTAAAACACAAAATAGACACAGGAAACGCTCCCCCAATAAAGACGGCACACAGAAGAATCTCAGTGGCCCTACAAGAAGAAGTGTCCAAGAGGAGTAACGAGATGCTTCATAAAAATATAATTCAGCCGTCGAACTCCCCATGGTCCTCTCCTGTGGTGCTGGTCAAGAAGAAAGACGGCAGTTTACGATTATGTGTTGATTATAGGAAATTAAACAGTTACCATTAAGGATGCGTTCCCATTGCCCCGCATCGATGATTTGTTTGACGCTCTGGGAAGTTCCATCTACTTTAGCACTCTGGATTTAGCCTCAGGCTATTGGCAAGTAGAAGTAGAGGAATCAGACCGGGCTAAAACGGCGTTCGTGGTGCCCACAGGACTGTATGAGTTCCAAACAATGCCCTTTGGGTTACCGAATGCCCCCGCCACACTCCGACGTCTAATGCAGCGGGTATTGAGCGACCTCATTCCCCATCGGTGCCTCGTTTACCAGGATGATGTTATCGTCCACGGGAAGACAGGCGAGGAACACCTGAAGAATTTAGTCAACGTTTTTGAAAGGCTGACGCAAGTAGGCTTGACAATCAACCCTTCAAAGTGACATATCTGGGACATGTAATTCCTGGGGACGCCATTCGAACAGACCCGAAGAAAGTTGAGCAGGTTATGACCTGGCCTACACCGCAAAACACTGAGGAGGTACGCAGCTTTCTGGGCCTTCCTCGTATTATAGAAGATTTATACCGCGATTCGCACTTATCGCCAGCCCACTGCACACCCTCCTAGAAAAAAATCGAGAGTTTGAATAGTCCAAAGAATGCGAAGCAGCGTTCGGGACCCTCCGACGTTCGTTATGTTCCGCGCCCATCTTGTCACTACCAGACTTGTCACCTGCAGCCGGTGGTTACATTTTAGACACTGATGTTAGTGACTATGCCAGTGGGGCCGTATTATCACAAAAAACGTGCTGATGGACACGAGAGAGTGATAACTTAAGGGAGCCGCGTTCTTAGCAAAAGAGAACGCAATTATTGCACGACCAGGAAAGAGATGGTAGCCGTGGTTTTCTTTGTAAAACATTTCCGGCACTGCTTGTTGGGCAGGCGGTTTATCGTTCGCACTGACTATTAATCTCTCTGTTGGCTTCAGAACTTTAAAGACTCGGAAGGCCAGATTGCGTTGTGGCAGAGGATTCTTCAAGAATATGACTTCGAGTGCGAACATAGAGCTGGGAAAAGTCACGCTAACGCAGATGCGTTATCCAGAAGGCGCGGGCGTGCTCATGGAGACTGCCCGTCTTGTAGTACGCAACACTAGTCACACTGCAAGGCGCGGACTATGGACGATGGCAGACAGCCCAAGCGTCCGACCCCGAAACTGCCCTTATTTACGAGAGACAACGGGACGAGGGTAGTAGACTCACAAATAAAGAGATGGAAGGGAAAAGTTACGAAAGTCGCTGCTTGTGGGCAATGTGGGACCACTTGGCGATGAGCGAGGGTGTTTTGTTTTTCGATTAGAGGCCTAACTATGGCAAAAGAATCGTTGTCCCACGATCAATGGTAGACGAAGTATTAGAAGACCTCCACAGAGAACTGGGACATGCCGGAATAAACAAATTGGACGCAGCAGCCAGACAACGTTTTTGGTGGCCACATTTGCGTCGCGATGTAACGAACTTCTGCCATCGGTGTGAACAATGTGGCAGTTTCAATGATCCAACGAACAAACAGAAAGCCCCACTTCAGCCAATACATGCTGACTATCCAAATGAATTAGTTTGTGTAGATATCGTAGGCCTCCTAACAGAGACGTCAAGAGGCAAACGGTATGTCCTTGTGTTGGTGGACTATTTTACAAAATGATTTGAAGCAGTACCCTTGTCCCACATTGATGCGAAAACGGTTGGCAATGCGATCGTTGAGCGCTGGGTGTGCCACTGGGGAGCGCCGGCGCAGCTGCACTCTGACCACGGGCCCAATTTCGGAAGCGCGTTATTGCAAGAAATCTGTCGGATCCTGGGAATTGACAAAGCCCGAACGACCGCCTATCACCCCCAAAGCAACAGACAAGTGGGAAGGACCAATCGCTCACTTTTGCCATTGTTAAAAGCGTTTGTAGATCGCAACCCGATGGACTGGGATCTGGCGATTCCAAAGTGTGCACTAGCCTATCGCAGCTGTGTTCATGAGTCTACTAAATAAACGCCTCGCTTCCTGTGGACTGGCCGAGAAATCCGACTACCTTCCGATATCTGCCTGTCTTCGGCCGTCCGAATACAGCCCACGGTAGCGGAATATGTTTGCAAGCTAATCGATACGTTACGGTTAGCACACGAAATGGCGAGAACACACTTGCATAGTGCACACCGGCATCAGAAGGAGTACTATGATAAAAAGGTATTCGGGGCCCCCTTGAGACCCGGGGATAAGGTATGGCACAAGGAAACGATGCGTCCAGGTGTCCCTGTAAAACTGCAGACACAATGGAAAGGACCGTTTTCGTAGAATGTGTAACATCTGACTAAACTTGTTTAATAAGAGATCCGACATCCCCAAATAGTCTACCTATGGTCGTCCACTACAACCGCCTGAAACCATTCATGGATAGCACGGACAATGATTTGCCAGGAGGAGCTGCAGACCATGTGCCAGAGTTAGGGTCAGAGGTCGAGGTTCCGCCAGACGGGGGCCTGGGTGTGACATCGAGGACGCTGCCTTAAGTAGTAGGGGATAGTGAAACCGAAACTAAGAGGACACGCGTAGTACGGTTTAAAAATGCGGCTAATCACTGTCCTTCTCCATTGTGTTGCAGAGCCGGTGGTTTGTACAGTCGCCGAGGAAGAGGCCCCAATTGAGGACAACTTGACTGATCGAACCGTGACGTAATGCCCTATAACGTTTCTTATCATTTCCTTACTTTTGTAGTAGTGTTACGTGTTCTTCATAAACGGTTATCAACACACCCATGTTCTCCTTCCTCACTGGTATAATACAGACATGATGTTAGCAAAACCCCAGCCATTTGGAACAAAATTCACCGATCCAGCGTTTCTGGAGAAGAGCCGTCAGCAATTTGACTGAGGCTGAACCCCTCTCTACAAAAATGGCAGGAGAGAGTTATGTCAGGCCGGGTGTCATCTGACGTCTCAGTAACTTGGTTTCAAGTCAGACTTCCGTTCCCGAGAGCGGAGAAGCGTCAACAGATCAAGGAGAACAGGCGGAGCTCGAAGACGCAGTCAATGATGTGGATGGCCAGTTGGACTGCTGTTGGAAGTGCTTAACCCAGTAGCCTAATATTCATCGCAGGCTATGAATAAGTTCAATCCAGGCTTTCCAGATTATCTAGCTCACACCTGCCTTCCACCTACCAGTTGCTCAGATTTGATGGGAAAGACTTGGAGAGACCCCGGTAGCACCCGCTTGTTCAATCTCGATAGCGCGGTGTGTCCACCTAGCCACGCGATCCCTTTGTACTTGCTGCCCGAGTTCAATGCGATTAGGCTTGTGGGCCGAGTTACACTCACTGCTGGGCGGAATAACCCAGAGGAAAACAAGTCCCACTGAGCACAGAGATCCAGTGGCTGGCAGCTGAATAAGTAGTAGTACCACATGAGACAGTACCGCGCTTATGCACCGACACTTTTAGTATCCAAATTTACCTCCGGGTACCCACTGTAGAGTTAATTCTCTCATTTGACTTACGCCTAGGTGCCTTTTCCCAAGTCATCCAGTACAGCCTTCCGTGGTAGACTAACGGATTTGTCCAACGCACCACACTATCAAGCCGCACCGGCAATTCTTATCGGTTCTAAAATAGTAGTGAGCAGTTCTTAATAACTGATGACCAACCTACGGTCGTCACAGAAAGGGCCGCATCATGATACATCATGGTTGTCCTGTTCAATATCTCTCGGCATACTGAAATGCTTGGTGAGGTGTAGGAGCACGTCTCAACAGCCTAAAACCTGGAGGATCGTGACAGAAAATCTCTGTCTACCAAAACGACGAACAAGTTCATAGGTTGTTAGGACTAAGCTCCATTGTTGGACCAGCGCCGCCGATCGCTCGGTAATTGACACGTGTGTATGAAATACATGGGTAGTGAGAACAAGTAATTTGCGACATGTTAACATTTCGTTTACTCACATCGATCGCACACGTAAACCATGCAGACTGTATGAAAGACGATTACAAGTAGGGTACAGACACGCATACATCCACGAACATTCTTTTACATGAGATGGTTGCATTTTTGTGGTTTTATCTTCAGCTGGGACTGCGATCTATGTATTCCATTTGAATATCTCAAGGAACGCATCTTACTGTGTACAGAAGATATTAGGTTTATTTTTCACGAAATTCCTTATGGGCAGATAGACGGAGTGGCAATGGGTAGTCCGTTAGCTCTGAAATTAGCCTATATTTACTCGGGAGTGATTGAACAAGTTCCAGATGATGTCAATAAAGCCGTATTGTACAAACGGTATATTGATTATATTTCGGTTTTTACCGATAATGATCATTTTGATTTGTTGCCCAAACCTTCCTAACTCTGTCCACTCGAACCTATCACTGTCCCATGAAAAGGAATCAAATGGCGGCTTAGCTTTCTCATACATGCTCACTACCGGACGTGAGGATGGGATATGACAGCGATCGGTCCATCGTAAAATGATATGAAGCGAACAGTATCTTGTTCTTCAGCTTTGCCTTGATAGCACACAAGCGCGGTTTAGTAAGCACTCTATTTCATAAGGTCAGGCGTATTTGCACCCTCTGATAACCAACAAACGGAACAAGAGATGCCAAGAAAAACGCTACTGGAAAACGCACATCCTGAAAAGGTTATTGAAACTAACATTAAGACGGGCAAGTGCAACGCCCCGGTTCAAACAGCTCAAAAGCAGGATAGATTTCAATTTCAACAATTCAAAGCGGGTTATTTGGCAAACGACAGTAAGCACAAACTGAAGTCTGCTCTATTCTGCACGTGTGCACCTGCCCAATTACGCTCACTTCGACCATCCATAGGATCAGTTTTAGATACTCGCGAACGCAGTTTGCCTCTCACGTCTTTCTCTTTATGCTATCTACCATTATACTTGCAGCTGCAGTGACGTTTACATAGGCACAACAGACCGATAACTATCCCGGCGAGTAGCAGAACACGTCCCAAAATGACTGAAACAACTGATGACAGAATCTCAAGCCGGTGAACTTGTTCGAAACCGCACATCATCGACTGTTAGAAATCTCATGATAACAAGTCAAGTTTACCCACTTAGATCATCCAAAATATTGTTACGCGATTACAACCTGAAGCTACTGGCCTTCAGGGAAACCATCTTGATCAGAACTAACTAGTCGGCGCCATGTGCACAAAATTAATTGAAACAACTCGTCAGCTTACTCCTACTCTTGATGACAATATTTGGTGTGAATTTATGCGTGTCCATAACCTATCTTTAATTGTCTGTCGGATATAACCGATTGACGAAAGTTGGTGTCAACTTATTGCAACATACGCATTCTTTTTGTATTGATATAACAATCACATTTAAAAACAAAAGATATTTATGCCATCTCTTGATTACTTGAAATTCAGTCAATGTCTCCTACTGTGTTTTTAAATGCTCCGCTCTGAATTGCTCAACGAACGCGATATACAAATGGTTGGATACGTTTTCAGTGTAAGGCTAGCATCGATGTCAACACTGGATACCTCAGTGATCAGTGTGGTAATCTTAGCCATGGGAAATTGAGCTAACAGATCATCCGAGTAAAATTGGCAACAAGACTCAGAAGGCCCTTATTCTTTTAAGTCCATACCCGGGTATTTTGCTGTTCGAACTGTGCACAATGGCCGTACTTTTGTCGTAAATTTCGACAAATCAAAACGGTACTGACGATAGCCTATTAATAAGCATAACATATCTAGATGAAGCAACGGCGACCAAAGATCCGTATTGACCACGGTTCGATCCGTATCCCTAATTGCGGATAGTGAGGCCAAAAGAGCTCAGCTCTGGGCTTTAAAACAGGCAGCTTAAAAACTTCGCCCAATCACTCTAATCCTACAATCGCTCTGAAAGAGTAATTAACCGCTTACTGCTGAATTTCACACCGTCTGCCAATACGACTACGTCGTCGTGGTATGCGTTGTACGCTTTTCGAATCGGCACTTAATTCACCCATCACAGTTCGCAGTACTCCAATTTATACACGTGATTCGAACGACAGAAAATTACACCGAAATAATCCCCGGGGCGCATTAATCGTAGGGAGCACCCACGGGTCCAACAGAATCTGTACGTATGCGTTTGTCAAGTCGACAATAGAAGGTACATTGCTACTATGCACTGCTCTCAGAAAATCTCGCCCTTTGACTGTAGATGTCTCGAATTCACCGTCCATCAATAACCGTCACAAATCCTAGGTGATTTCATTCATACCACAACTGGTGCAGCCGATACCCGCGTAATTATACCTCCCTTCCTCTGATTGTTGGGATAATTGTGCACGTTATCTCAGTTCATGAAGTAACGTTCGACACTACGAAAACTAGGTGTCCTTATGTCGCCTCTCTCGCTGATTGTAAGTTCACTCCTCGACCATTTCGTTTCAGGTGAAAAAGCACGATTAAACTGTCTCCAAACGGTTAACCCCGAAATAGCGGAGCCTTCTTCTGATACCGAAAAACACTGGAAAGAGCTTACTGTCATAAACAATCTCAATTACGTTAGTCTCACCATTAACAGATGAAGGGAGACCTGTAGCTCCCTGTAACTCGATCACCGTGAACACCAGGTGGACAGCGGGAGCCACATCAAGTGATATTCTCGAAATGATGAGTTCACGACTTCCTGTGTCCAAAGCGAATTCAAATTCATTTCAAAACGTGGGTTTAAGGTCACAGGTGCTACACGGATCTAGTTGGAGAAGCAAGCCCGTCTAGTTCTGTTTATACGATGTGATTGACTTCCGGGGCCTGACCATATATATATATATATCAACGAGAATGTCTGCAGCTCAGGTAGCATATTTAAATTAATATACATATATATATATATATATATTAATTTAAATATGCTACCTGAGTTGCAGACATTCTCGTTGATATATATATATATATGATCAGGCCCCGGAAGTCAATCACATCGTATAAACAGAACTAGACGGGCTTGCTTCTCTAACTAGATCCGCGTAGCACCTGTGACCTTTGCGTAGCTTTCTGAGAAGACCATATTTGTGACATGGAGTCAGAAAGATGATCGTAAATGTAACCGTCCGCAAATGTTCACGTCTTTTGGGCCAGGACTAAGGGCTAGTAACCGAGTATCCTGTGGAAACTTGTTCACCAGTAGAGATTTCACACGATGACGACCTTTGGTTATTTGAGACGGGATGATATTCAAATCAGTAGTGGCAGCAGTCGAATCATCCTTCTATGTACAGATGTTCTAAGCTTTCTCGAAATTGTCTTGTTTAAATAGCACTCTCCCGTGTAGGTCTGTATCACTCACATCAATAAACAATCAGTACCACAGGGGCTCCTCCAATCTGTAACCAAAACTGCGAACTAACAACCGGCTTTTGCATTTTGCCACGATGGGTTCGACCCTTCGGTTCTTCTTGAAGGTTACTTACGACCTGTAAGTACAGCATACTTATACAGTAATTTCAAACGGACCGACTAAATTCGTGTTCTTTGGTGCCTTGAATTCAGAATTCTAGCATTCTAGAATTCGAGCGGACTAACAGCGAGAGGTTCGTCCATAGCAGTCAAAGCACCGTTAGGGTTTGCTGAAAAAACATTTAGACTTACGGAAACTGTTGCTTGTTGAACGTACGGAGGGATTGAGTTTCGGACGTTCTGCGGCCTGACAACTGACAATAAGTCTAGACGAATATTGTACCAGAATCCGAAACTTACGTCGCTACTTTATTTCACCCCAAACACAAAGAATGCTCGACTGCGGACAGTTCGATCAAGAGAAACTGATTTGTAATGTTTGGAATTAAAAACTTCAAATAGCCCTAGGAATCGTATTTGAAATTATTGGATCGTCCCCTTGATACGCGCTCAATCGCTTGACTCCAAAAACGAGAAATCAGAAGAGACGCGGCTGCACGGTTTATTGGACGAGCGAGACAAAACTTAGGCAACAGAAGCTCTAGATTTATAGGACAAACGATTACCGTAGATGGCCGACAGACACGAAGCGAATCAAATGAGACAGTCATGTATGGCAGTCGACAGGGTGTCAGAACAAATCACGTTACAGGGAGCATCAGAAGGCAGCCGCGAGAAAATACACCGACCAGACAGCGCACAGGCGTTCGACTGCACACCTGCAATCTGATTGACTGAGTGGGACCATACCACAACCCACGACCATAGCATCCGAGCTGGGCCGGTCGATCGATGTGGCGTGATGCGTCCTGGCTGACTCGTTAGGAGATGCGCCTCCTAACAGAAATCGAACCTCCCGTGTAAGTAATAAGACCTCGGACGGGTTGCAATGGGCAGTTGTTGTCCATAGTGAAAGCACAACTTATAGTTATATCATACTGATAAAGAAATCAGATTCCACCACTGGTTGACATAATTAATTCACCAAAGTCACAAGGTGCAACTCGAGTGGTCCTGACGAAGAATAAGGTAAAGGAACTACCTGTTTAATCATGAAGTCGCAGCTGAAAATGAAGTCGGACTAGTGCACTACTAGTGACCTCTGTTACCAGGTTTAGATAGGCAGTTAATCCAATAGGTGTTTACCGCTTACGTGATCCAAGGTTTGGGAGCGTTTTGTGTTTCATAAGTGTGTTGAGATATTGGTAGTAAACTGAATGTAGACAAATTTAACAGAAATATAAATAAGCATATAGGTCACCAACATTTCCTTTCGTAAAATTCTAGCTTCGACTAAGGAGAATTCTGTACACGAAAGATAGTATAACAAACGGTCTGGTCCCGTTCCAATGAAATAAAACAAACCAACAGACCATTTATGTAGCATACCTCAACATACTGGGCAGTGTACTGATTGACAGCATATGGGTCGAACAGTCCTTGAGTCACTGCCATCTCAGTTTTCATTTCACCCAGCGTGCTCATGAAACTATGTGCCAACTCCTGTTGCACAGAGGGAGCCAATGTGTTCCAATTGTGTAAATAAGTCCAAGGCTCCTCCAACACCTTCTGATAGGCAAGGGAGTTTTGTAGACATGCAACGTCCATATGCGGTACTACGTATTCATCGTCACTACCTGAAAGTTGGACAGATGTAGTTATTGTCACTGTATCAACACCAACAGTCATATACAAAACATTGGCGACGTGTCCATCCTGAAAAAAAAACTATATCGTGCAAGTGGGAATAGGCACACGTAACTAAAGTCAACTTAGGTGTCTAACACTGTGATGGTATACGTAAGCTTTACGTTTTACAGATACAACCAAACAGGGTAAATCAGCAATGAACAGAGATTTCAACCGTATACGTCAACAAGACGCATCAGGCTGCATTCCGTAGTAGTGAACGGAGTGCAAATGCGATTATTTAGTTTTCTTTTGAGGCGACGGTCATTGGGATAAACACAAGGAGAGGGTTGTGAGGTCAGTGATGAATGTTGCGTAACAACCAAGATGTCATGTGAATGGCGGTTGGTACCTCGCTAAAAAAGCTAAGGTTACAAAGCCTGGATACAATTTTGGAGGAACACAAATGTTGGTTATAACAACGAATCATAATGACTTCAGTTGGAGCTAAAAGTCCACAAGCCACTGCTTTAGACTGTGACATTTAAGTAAACACCATACATTTCCAGATTTCAGGTGTACTCTAGGCAAAAGTGTTCGGGCTATCTTTAATGCTAGCAGCAGTCCAGAAATAGCGGGTCAGCAAACAAGCACAAATAAGTATGAGTGTGAACAAATGCGTAAAAGCAACAGAAATCTCCGTAAGAGGTGATGACGTAATCAGTAACATTCCTATGAGAATTACCTGTTATTAACATGCGTCATGTTTAACTGCCGTCAACGGTATCATACGTCCGTTAAATATAATCCAACGTTTTACATATACACAGGACGGGGATAAACGAACTGTGAACATTTCGCGGTACCTGTTCATTGCCAATGATCGGCTGTAAAAAGTAAAAAGTCTTACAGATACAAGCTCGTAAGTGACAAAGAGGGGCTGTCATGTCCGAAGGCCACTCGTGCAGACGATCATACAGTAAGCCACTGTGCATGCCGTACTTTCCAATTGTGTTCAGTAGGGCGATCAGAGCATTTACAGTCTGTGACCGCGCCACCTTGTGGTTTTCTACAGCCGTCAGCAGTCGCATCAATGGGCGGTAAGACAGACACTCCGCCGGTGTCCGAAGTATGCTACGCAGCAATCACAGGTTGTGATTTTTCTAGATTTCTAAACACAAGCTGGATGAACGGTTTTATTTTTGAACCATGTACAAAGTGAGGACCGAACAATGTCAGAAGTGATGGAATTTGTCCATTTCGACAAAGTGTTCAGATTACGGGAGCGTTCAGTTTTGAAATGATCTATCACAGGAAAAAAATGTCGAACTCCGGTCAAATGACAACTTACGGATAATAACAATTTCATGGATTTGGGATCAGGATATAATGTATATATGTGCACTACAAGCCTCTGTTGGATGAAATAAACAAAGTGTCTGAACCAGGCTTCAAGCTACGCTGTTGTACCAGCTAGAAACATTTATTAATATTCTGACCGAAACCCTGTTTTTGTTATTACTTACTAAATTATCCCTTTGGTGGTATAAAACTGTTACCTTGTATACGTACACTGCGCCGATAGCGGCACAAGAAGGCCTCCAGAGCAAGCAAGACAAACAAATCTGCTCCAACCCCACTACCGTCCACAGTCCTTTCCTCAACCTCCATCGCATTCCATCGTCTCTCATTTCACAAAACCAAACTGAGACGTAACTTTTAACTGCGGAAACCAGACAACAAGTTCATGACAATTAGTCACATTCTCTCACTTACGCAGAACTGCTTTACAAGGGACATTAATGACAAATGTCTTTGGATACTCAGTTTACCCAGCCGAATACGATCAAGGGAGGAGAAGAGGTCGTGCCATATTTCTTACACAGAATCCTCGACACTCATGGTTATCAAGAAATTTTCGCCCTCCGATAAATACGAAGTTCCGCCGCTTCGACTAGCATGGACAAGAACAACTTCTAGTGGAAGTATTTAGCGCTCCCCTTCATCCAACACATCAGATGATGAGGTTATTCTTATACGCCTAAGCATCTTCCGAGGATTATAGCATTTTCCCCATCTATTTGCTATGGAAGACTTCAATGTACCCAAGGTAAATCGGGCATTGGTGTCTCCCCAGGATTATGAAAACGGATTCACGACTCCCTTATCGATGCTGATACGACGGAGAGCGTACACACAGCATGTCGATGCCGTTCTAATCAGATTCCCATTCTGTAGAATCTAGCCATCACTAATGAGAGTCACCTGACAGACAGTGATGATCAAGCCCCCAAACGGACACAGTAACTACTCTCTACTCGTCTTCGCTCTAATTTACTAATGGCTGTGACAACCAGCAAAATAAGTCCACAGTTCCAAATTTCAATCGAGCTCGTTTTAATGGCCCGGGAAGCTACCTAGGAGCACTGCTTTTTGAATGCCTCAGCACATCAAAACTATCGTTCGTTTTAAAGCACAATTCAAAAGTCAGACGACTTATTCGCACCGTACAACTGCACACTTTCTCTTGTCGCTCAGCACTTCCGCGCAGAATGTCATCTATTTGGCCGTCCTCGGTTATTGTCGAAGCATAAGCTTGCGGGAAACGCGAAGGATCTAAGTGCTCTTCATTCTATTCGAGGTATATGTGGGTGGGAAATCTGCGAATGCGTTAAACTCGCACAAGAAAGGATTCTGAAGAAGCTCGCGCGAATAAAACTTGATATTTAAGCATAGGCGTCTACTGGTAGAGAATAATCCTTCAACTCTATTTCTATGACTGCCCGACGAAGAGACTTCTTCAGACCCTCTAGATGTAGCCGAGTTACCGAAGGAGTACTATTCGGTAGTCCATAACGTTCCACTGTCGAGCTGGCAACCCATTCTACCGTTGCAGAGATTTCGGCAACCAGTTCTTACCACTAAGTTTTCTACACTAGATGTTGAACGTTGTTTGTACTAGTTAAATTCATATAATGCGACGAGTCAGGACAAAATCCACACCAGGGTTCCTAATGAAGCAGCTGCAAAGTCTGGCAAAACTAATTTACGAGTTGTTTAAACAGACGCCCCGGAGTGGCATTCCCTCTACTGCATGGAACGAAACCACGGTCACGCTCATCTTCAAAAAGAGTGAGTGGCATTCTCCGGCTGGTTATCAGCCAAGCAATCCTACTAGCGTTCCATGAAAGATAATGGAACCTTTATTAAAACGCACCATCCTCAAATAATCGTCTTCATCTACCAAGCACGGTTTTCCTCCTAGGCGACCATTAATACCGAATATGCTGATACTCATGGACAGTCTGACGAAGGCGAGAGACAACGACCTAGTCTCAGACGTCTCTGATTTCGCGCACACCTCCCACCATGTCACACGTGGCCTCCTCAGACACAAACTGGGAACCGATGGTAACCGATCAGAGGTTTTTGCTGGACTGACTCATCTCTGGATAAAAAAATTTTGACGGTTCAAACTGCATCAGACGATTTGTTTCCCTCCACGATATCTGCAGGTGTGCTATGTCCTCCTTTGTTAGCGACCTTCTGAACAATATAGCCAGCAACGCCCATTTGTATGCCAGTGACCTAAACATCTGAAATGCCTGTGATCCCCGGCACAACAGATCGACTTTGACGTGATTACACGCCGGTCGGACAAATGGGGTCTCCAGCGGAATGACGGTAAGTATACAAACATGTCATTCGGTGGAGATTCAGCACTCAGCACCCTAGATATCACAAAAATCTGTCTGAAGAAAGATCTACATATCTGGATATCGTCCGACTTATTGTTCGCGAATCATCATGAAATGGCAGCAGGAACGGGATTGGCCACTTTTAGGATGATTAGACGCGCATTCCCCCACACAGACAAAAACGCGATTCAGACGCATTACGGAATTTATACAAGACCGCACTCGAGCTTGCCAATCGGGTCGTGGATACTGGCTTGGCGGAAGACAAGCTCACTTCTGGGCGTGTCCAGCGTGCGTTTACCACACCAGTCACGGACTTGAGAAATGTCACGTGCGAGGCTTGACTTGAAATTCTTGACTTGTGTCCACTTCAGTTTCGGCAGCTCTGCAGTGACTTACTTCTTACGCACGTATTTAGCGCTGGCCCCAGGCAACAGCTGTTGATCGCATCAGATTATAGATGCTAATGAGGACATGAGAGACTGCCCTGCCGAGGTCGTTAGCTATGCTTCTAGAGGTCGTTTAAAATACTGTTGGATACTAGCTTACTTAAAGCACATTTGGACTCGTTATTTTCAGTTCACCTCAGTTCAGTCCGCATGAAGTGTAGCGAGTGCCAGTGACGTTAAGTTGCTTGCCCTTGTGAGCTCTAGAGACCGCGATGTCCTGCAGACCACAGGGCGTTTCTTCGTTGTGGTCAGGCAAAACCGACAGTGATATGATTGGAAGCGCCGTCAAATAACATGGCAAGTTCATTGATCGGCAAACTGGAACGACGCTAATTTTGGTGAAATGTAGCCGTCTTTCGGAATCATAGCTGGACGATCCGGAATCCAGAAAAACATTCAAACAGAAGTGAGGCCAAGTTACTAAAGAGTTGAAAGATTGTTGATTCTTCGAAAGTTCATTCATGCGAAGAAGTACCACATACCACCAACCAGAACAGAGAAAAAGACTAAAAAGAATGTGCCCATGTGACATACCTTTCCACCTGGCTAGCTGGGTCTTATAAGCTAGCTCCGGGTGCACTCACAGGCAACATTTGTCAAGTTCACGCTTGAATTCAACTAAAGGAGTGGTTGATAACAATCCGTATTTGGTAACTGCTGCAAACCATAAAGACGGTGTTGAATCCTATTTTTTGATGATTACCATTAATGTCAACAGACCCGCCTGAGGCCGAATAAGACAAGCCGACTGGATGCATGTGCCTTCGGTTTCTAGTCTAAAACACAGGTCATCATCATCATAGACAGCAATACATCAGTGGTTCACACTAATGCTTAACTGCCACACAACCATGAAGAAAAACAAACAAACCCTATATGGGAAGAGAAGAAAAAAATAAGGCGACGGGGAGGGACCTAACCACTGAAAATAACTACAGCTATATTCAAACATTCAACATCAAAGTGCCTACACCTTGCAAACAAACAACCCAGCTGCTAGTGAGAGTAAGGCGTCATTATCAAGACAGCTTCCTTACGGTTTTCACTGCCGCGCATCATCAAATGCACTCACTTTGCAGACAACTCGGCCAAACAACGACAACATTCACGCCACTGAGCTCGATTCGCCGCCATCTCACCTAGCGTCTCCAGCCACCGACTCTGAGTCGCGAGGGCCCCAGCCCCGGAGACGAACTCGATCTATAGTGGCCAACCCCTTAGTAAACGACTTCATTTCCCTACGCCAGATCATTAATTGTCCACCTCGCATCTTACACCAGTTGGTCGCAGTGTCAGCGAACAGTGCTCGGTGTGGAAGACGACAAGCTGGCACACTTACTACGTGACCTAACCATCTAAGCCTGTGCAAACATAGAGATTGAACAAAAGAACTCGATCGGCAATCACTACCAAACACCCGCTTTCTAACCTCTTCGTTACTTACACGCTGGTGCCACTCGATACGAGCGACTGAACGCAGACATCGGTGATCAAATAGTTAAAGACGATTCACGTCTTTTAACCTGCCTGAGCAGCCGGGTTTCGCCGTCGTAAAGTAATACGGCCCTCACCGTTGTCTTATATACACGACCTTTAAGCTTCAGAGAAATACCCCTCTGTCGCCAGAGATGCCTCAAGTTAGCGAATACCGCCCTAGCCTTAGAGATACGCGCTTCTATTTCATTCCCTACACCTCC
>QNGE01003617.1:57163-79710 GCA_008508345.1 Paragonimus westermani
CTAACAGAACCTGCCAAGCGGACGGCACAAAGTCTACTATTAACAGGAATCCAATCTACCAATGCGGCTGCGGCCGTCGTGCTGAGGACTATACCTACTCCAGCCTGACCGGTAGTGACGGTCGTGGAATCACCCGAAGTGTACAACCAGTATCGGGTAGACAGTACGGGTGCTTTTAATTCCCTACGTTGACTACTGTCGTGGATTCCGGTCTCCGAGATACAGCAAGCACCTATGTGTAACGAGTCTAACGTTCGTGCGAGAGCAGTCTGTTGATCTATCTGTTTTAGAGTACGAACGTTGAAGGCACCTATATTAATTTGCGTTCTAGATCGAAGCACAGGACGAGGGAGGTCTGAGACTGAGTGGCGAGAGCTGGGACCTATCGGCACAGTGTCACCATGATTAATTATATATGCTGTGGGACCTGCAGAGAAGTTATCAGAATTGGGGTTCGGGATGGGCCTGAGAGCTAGATTTGATAGGATAGTGGGGTGGCGGTCAGCAGTAGCACGTTTTCGCCTATCCACCCTGCTGTATGCAACAGACAGGGCGACCAGGCAGATGCAGTATGGGATTGTTGATGTTGTGAAGATTCATGGATGTGAGTGGGCTGAGATACTGCCAGGACGCCTAGACCTAGACAGGAAAACGATTAGGGTTCTCAACCAAATCCTTTGGCTCAAAAGCCTGTACCGCAAGGCAGAGGTTGGTGGCGGTGTACCAGAAATGGTATGTTTTTCGGGAATAGATGCCAACCATCTTCCAAACCCCAATCTGGAGAAGCAGGAGACTGTGGTTTGTCACACCTCTATCTATTGGCCAGCCTGGTATGAGTAAATCTGTCCAGTTTACCCCAAAATGTCATCGAGATGCGCAAGCCGTCACACCACGTCAAGGTCTAGTCTCGTCAAAGATAGTGATTCCCGTATGATCGACGTAACGTCCGCACTCCATGGGGCCATCAGATTACGACCGTTTCTGTCGCCACAGATTTTCCAAGTGTGCCTATTTTCACTTTAACTGCCGTCCAATTCCTTTCCCACCAAAGAACACGGAAGAGCATTCAAACAGTTGACTATTCTGCGAGAGGCAGAAGACTGCAGACGTGTTCTGTGCGATTTATAACCCCAGAAACAATTAGTGTTTGTGCCTGGTGTCGTCGCAGTTTCAAACCTATTTTCCCCGTGTACTAATAGCACAGGCTTGTGGCCTTGAGGAAGCACATCAAGGAGACCTAATCTCTCTTCAGAGCTCGTTCTATTCATTCTAACCACAGATCCTATGACCATTCCCTGAACTCCTTCTAGTTTTCCTATCTCACTCTTGGTGGGAGAGGCCACTGCCCCCTCGAACTCTAAGACTGGTCCAATATCCGCAGCGTACTAAGTGGTTAAGACCCTCAACACAGGCCTGTTAAAAGACCGTTTGATTGACCTTCGCACGCCACGGGTTGATGTGCAGTTACTGTCTGCGTTGTGCTGCATCTTGAATGATGCTACGATAACAATATACAGGTCGCGTTCATTTTCTGCTTGTCTCGATAGCTGTCCACCCACGTGGCGGGCACCTCTCAATACACGTGCACACATTTGTGAATTCGCTGACAGAGCCCATTTGCTAACGCATTGTATTAGGTGATCAAGATCGGTCTGTGAAGGATCCTGGTCTTCTGCCGATGTTAGGACGTGCCAGACCTTGAGGTCATTAGCTTACACTAAGCATGATGACCCAACGATTCCGGGGAGACCACCGACAGAGGCCAAAAACAGCAGTGTGCCCAGAACTGAGCCCTGAAGAACCTCGCTGGACACTCCCTCGAGAGTGGGCCTCATCCATTCTAGTCCAGTGGCTGCGATTGTAGAGGAATTCCTCTACCCAAATTAAGGTGAGGGCAGTGACGCCAAGTGTCTCCAGCTTGTTTAGGAGTCGCTGATGTGGAACCTTGTGGAACACATTATTGAAGTTCACAAAGACGACGTTTACTGGCGTACCGCCTAGCCTTAGCTTCAATCCATGCTCCCATGTTAGCAGTAGGTTGAGCAGCCAGGAGTCGCCTTCACGAAAACCACGTTGACTGCGCTGCAAGACGATCCTCGTACACTGCATTTCCTAATCTTTAATCTGCTACAGTGGTTGCAAATACTTCTGTAGTGTTCGCATCCGCACTCAGTTGCTTGAAATAGTTTCTATTTGGTTACGTTATGGGATACAGGCCCTTAGCCTCCGATCAAACCATGACAGCCCTAGGCAACGAACGATTTGGGAAATAAGCCTTAACCATTTACACGTGCTCCCCCTGTTGACCGTCAACGTCTCTACCTATCCAGCCAACGGATTTCGCTTTTGCTCCCATCTCGGTAATCGGTATTCACAAGGCACTTTTTCTTACTTTCAACTCTGCATCCCCAGTATTGGGTTGTCTCCAATGGACCGGAAGGACTTCATGACCAATACTCACCAGTGGTAGAAAGTGATCTAAACGGTTGGTGTGCGACTCTTTCGAAGTGAATAGTGAATCCAATATGGATGCTTGGTCACTGAGGCATCACCTTGGCATGCAGACGTACAGGTGCAAACAAACGCCCGATAAAATATTCGTCTTCTGTGTAGACATCTATAGACTGCACACAGCGCTAGAGTTGCCAATCAATCTGCGGCGTGCTGAAGTCACCCATGACGAGACAGGGGTTCCCCGCGGCATACTGTTGAAGCTACTTCAGCAGGCAGACCGGCTGAGATCCAGGCATCCTGTAGACAACACCACCGTCGCATTACTCCAGAGAGATAATTTTCCACTACATGCATCTTTGTAGTGATCTTCCGGGACCGCAGTAGCCCCAACGAATGTGGCTGGAATGCCCTTTCGGGTGTGTATGAGCATCCTACCTCCATCCCGCATAGGTCTGTCAGAGCAGAAGAGCTGGCAGCCAGGACTAACAAATTCAGCATCTCAGACCGAGCCCTTAAGTCAGGTTTCGGTGAGTACCGCTAGCGTCCGCTGATACTGACCAACCCAACGTTCTTACAATTTCTTCTGGCACAGCACACTCCGAACATCAGTGAACATTGCCAATCCCCGCTACCCGCTAAGATCGCGCCGTCAAGATTACGATATAGTTGCAATTTCACTGACGCTAATTTCCCTAAACAAGGATTAGCGCAGACAAAATCAGTTTCGGCTACGGGCGAATCATCCGAAAACACCTACTGAGGTCGGCATCAAGGACGAATTTCACTCGGATCTGGTCGCTCTCCTTCGGTCGACGCGTGGTTCTGATATAGCCATTCTGGCCAGAGACATGAGCGCCCTTGGTGAGGCCGAATCTCACCTAAGTGGCAGGTTTCGAATAGCATAACATCGCAAGGATAATGGCGGGAGATCGTTGCAGCTGTGCGCCGAGCCAGCACTGATTTTAGGCACCGCACACGTCATTGCTATACTTGACGCCAGTTTTCTTCGAATGAGACCTGGTCTCAAAAATACCACACAATCGTTAGTTGTAGGTGGTGCGGTTCCATTCAAGACTGTCGGTCTTATCGGAGAACATACTTGGACTCATATCGTGTGTTGGTAAGTTGTCGTTTTGTTTCTTCTTTCTCTGGGCAACGACCCCACCGACAGCAACGACTTGTTGCTGAGAAACCGCCCATATCATCGGTAAAGCGCAAGTAAAAAACCAGCTTAGAAAGCTACCTTGGCAGTTCCTACTCCGAAGATCCTAACAGCTGATGGACTCACAAGCCATTCGGGAAGCAGGTACTGGAACATGCGGCACGGGGGTACATGGGCTGTACAGAAATTGGATCCCGGAGAAATCCCTGGAGTTGTTGTAAGTCAGACGGAACATTCGTAATCTAAGAGCTGATCGTGAAGCTTGGTTAGGGGGGAAAGTTAGGGGAATTAAAACCGCTTTTGCTTTAGGGAACATCGGCAAACTTCAAGTCATTGTAGATCGGGTTCGTCTCCCAGGATGGGGCCCTCGCAATTCCCAGAGTCAGACTTGAGATGTTAAGTGAGATGGTGGCTAACCGAGCACAGTGGCGTGATCACTGTTGTTGTTTGGCCGAGTTGCCTGTGAAGTGAGTGCATTTAATGACGCGAGGCAGTGAAAGCTGTAGGGAAGCTGTCTTGCTGATGAGGCCTTACTACCAGTTACAACTCAGTTGCTCGTTTGCAAGATGTAGGCACCTCGATGTTGAACGTTTGAATGCAGACGTAGCTATTTTAGTGGTTAATTCCTTTCCCTATACAAGGCTAGCGTTTTTTCACGGTTGTGTGGCAGTTAAGCATTAGCGATTCACACTGATGTATTGCTGTCTGTGATGACGATGATTGGGCAAGCCTAGGTCATTATTACCTCTACGCCCCCGTAGTTCTCTTAGGAGCGTCCTGAGACGTTTTCTATTTTCCCAACGAGAAGGTCAAGCGAAAATACGCACGTTTCGTCCCTGCAATCAGTGGGGGCGACAAAGGACTGTCGTGGTCACTCTCGATGGCCAAAACACGATCTTCAGCGGTCGAGGGCGAGCAAAAGGGACTTCCAGGCGTAGGGGCCTTTGTGGTTACGCCTGTTGTGGGTTTCTCTTAAACCCTTGTGAACATGCTCCCAAAAGCCGATCAGACTCTGACGACATTATGTTTTAGGCACTCCTGAGTTTGTTGTCGTTTGATTCAGGAATATTAATCACAATAACTCAACTCTCCCCTGGCGTTAACTTGTGCGCTGAAGTCGTAGGTAGCGGTTTAGTTGTCGCCACTTCCAGAGGCCAGGCGCGGTTAGGAACGACTGGAGTGCTAGTAGGAGAAATCGGAAGTATTTACTGAGTCACCTACACATTCACAAAGAGTATGCCTTCCAATACACCAGNCTGAGTCACCTACACATTCACAAAGAGTATGCCTTCCAATACACCAGTAGCAGCCTGCGTAAATGTTGACTTATTAATACGGGTAGTGGGACTTCCTGTACCCAGTTTAATCCTCATGGGATTCTCATTCATTAGCGTCCTAAATGAACTGGAAGGCACACTTACAACATCTGAATTACTTTCAAACATGTCTTTAGGGCGCCCATGGAACAATACTTGAGACGGGACTTTATACGATCTAAACGGCTCCTGTTGCGATTCAATGTTTTAACAGGTTAATGACGGAAACAGGGAAAGGGCTATTGGGTGCTCAGTATTTCAGGGCACTGGACAACAAGCCGCGGATGAAATTCAAGTCGGAGCCAGTATCTGAACCATGAAAGAGAAAACCGGTGCGAACGAGCTGTAAAAGCAGACAGAGAAGCAACGGTGACAATACTATCAGGCAAACGCGTCATGAGAAAAAATTATGCGAACATTCTAATCTACTGTGTTGACGCTCCAGTTTGATTGTGTGACCCTTCGAGGAAAAATTCGTAAGGTGCTGAACAGAGCTCTACATAGGTGGTTAGGGGTATGGGGGTTCAGAAAAGTAAGCAACAGACCATCCCACAGTCTTCGAAATGCGAGCAAGTATATACTACGTTCACTAAGTTTTTCCTCACAGCTTCGCGTGTACTCCTAGGATGATCTTCGTGGTACTCCGTTGGATTGTTCCAAGTAGGGCCTTATCCTTCTGGAGATAGATAGGCCAAATCGCAGTGACATTCTCAATGAGGTCGAACAAAGCTGTTGTAAAGAACCTCGAAGCATGCGCAGTGAAACTTTTTAAAGAGCCCGCTTAGAAGTGCGGAAGTCTTACTGGCTTTCTCGGCATTCGACTCAGCGTTCGGTCAGTTAAGAGAAGTAAAGAAAAGGGATTTCCTCAATTCGTTTTCGCTAGAAACAGACTGAAAGGAAATAGCATCACGGTGATGCGTGGTACGGGAGGTGTGCCAACAGTGCCTGTTTGAGACCACGTGGAGTATTCAAATCACAGTAGGGTATAATCCTCGGGAATTCTGATTGCATGCCAGAGTTCGACGCCATCTGCCAGTAGCAACAGAGAAAAGGATAGTTATCAGGTTATACTGTTTACATGAGTTTAAAGGAGGAGGGACGAGAGAGCGAAAACCTAGTGAAACTCCGCTACTGTTCCAATAGGTTAAGGAAGCACGAGCTGACCCGACCACAGTAACAACAATTGGTGAGGTAAAGCGTAGTCACCGAATAGGACAGCCATGAACTCCAAAATTGAATAATTTGTCCTATAACACGACGCGGTTGGCTCCGTTAAACACCTTAACACAATCCAGGTACGCATCCATCCTTGTACGTTGATCGGCTGGTCATGTCTAGTGACCAGTGACGAATAAGAGGTTTGCTGCACATGAGTGTTCTCCAGTAAAGCCAAGGCAAGCACAGAGAAGAACGTTTTATTGGACTAGCTAGAAAGAGCGCCACATAAACACTCCTAACACTTTGAATGCGCCAGTAAAAACAGCAAACGGCCTGCAATTGGCGAAAAGATTTCAGCGACCAACCTCGAATATAGGAAACTCGTAGAAGTGGAACCCGAGCGACTTGGTGAACAGCATGCGGGGGGAGAGCAAACTGTTCGGCAGCTTCAAGCAAAACAGGAGAAATTCCATTCGTTTCAGAGAAGCTTGTGGTGACCTGAAGGTTTCGCTGGCTCCCCTCCCGTACGATACTGAAAATGGTTCCAAGACTTAGAGTTGCATATTGTATCTACGTTATTAGTTCAGTGCAATTGAGGCTAGTAGCAAGTTAAAGTCAAGTTTGTTGCACCATCGAGATTTAAGGATCTCACCGTGTTGTGACAAATACAGAAGAACTCTCCTATAATAGTGCTTCGACATCGACGGTATACAGAACACAGTTTATTATTAATTGGCGGCGAGAATATCTCTGATCCAGTCCTCATCAGAACTACGCAGGTGATCTTTCGGACACCAAAGGTTTGGATGGTAAAGGAAATTGACAGCAGAATCACCTTCAGTAATCACAATATGCTCAGATTAGCAGCAAGGATCGCAGCCGAAGCTACTTCCACCATGCTTTTTTCAGGATCCAAAACCGCCTCGGACGGTAATTTGTTCCAACTGCTCACAGATCTATATGAGGAAAAGTCGGCCAGGATGAGTTCTAGGTTTTTTTCACCATCAGTTCGTGTCCCTTGAGTGAATCTTTGCTGCGAGTAAATGACCGGTCTCCTGCCTCAGATAATTCAGTCAGCATCCTAGTCTTCTATAGAGTTTCTCCTTTTCAGCCTTCTTAGAAGATTAAAGTGTTTCAGTCTTTTGGAGTACTTATTTACTCGAAGTTCTACAAACAGCTTCGTAAACCTACGTGGCACCCTCCATAGGACCTTACCATCCTTAACCAAATGAAGAAAACCAGACCATCACATAATATTCAGGATATAGTCTAATACAACCTTATAAAGAGACACGAGGACGCTCGTTTCCCTTAAGGCCACTATCTTCCTCAGTTAATAGTGCTCGATTTAATTTGCGGCCTACAAACGGGAACTGAGTGGACACCTTGAAATCTCCGGTAACTTGAATTTCCAGTAGCTTCATCTCAGCAGTTCTATGAATAGACACGCGTTTCCCTAACAATCCCATCCGTCTAAGTGAATCCTCGTTCTCGACCCTGGTAAGTTGCCTACATTTCGCGACATTCCGCGGGAGCTGCCAACCGACTGGTGAATTTCTTTGAGGTTTCGTTACATCGAGGATCCGTTTGGGAATCCCAGGAGTTTCAAATCATTTGCGAACCTGTAGGAGAGAATGCTGCCGCTCTTTCCCAAATAACTTATGTACACTGCGCTCCACTGTACACCAGACAACACCTATGTCTGCTTGTGTTCCAACCTTTACAAGTCTTACGTTCTATGATTTGAGGCGTGCTCGCACTGTGGTCTCACCACGGTAGTTTCCCGCGGCTGACAACCCCCGAAAGTGGGGTATACTAAACAGGTCATTAATTGGACAACTGAATTTAACGGGGGAGTAAAAATTGGGTTAGCTAACCCGTGACTTACCATCACAATTTGAGTCTCCCATTAAATGACAATAAATGCGCTCATGTCACTCGGTGGAGATTCTGACAATGCCTTCATGATTCGTAGTGTGTCTAGCACAGTAGATATCATGAGAACCGATCTGGAGGAAGATCTGGGCATCCGGTTGTCGGCTAACTTGTACATCACGTATCACCATGAGATGGCGGCAAAAACGGGATTTGCCGCTCTTAGGATGATTAAGCACAGTTCCTCCCGCATAGAGAAGAAAGCGCTTCAAACGCTTTACGGCTTTATATGAGATCGCTCCTCGAGTGTACGAATCAGGTGTATACCGGCCTGAAGAGAGACATATTAGCTGTTGAGCGTGTCCAGCACACGGCTACCAAGGTGGTCGCGGGCCTGAGCAATGTTACTTACGAGTCTCGATTTGAAATTCTTGACCAGTACCCACCTGAATTTTGGAGACTTCGTGGTGAGTTAATACTCACATACTTCTTTAGAGTGGATCTCGTAGAACAGTTCTTCACAGTAGCGAATGACGACGGCCGGCTAGGACAGGAAGATTTTCACGCTTTATCCTCGGAACTTTCTTAGGTAGCAGTTCTTTTCTTACAAGGTAATCAAACATAATAACAGCCTTCTTTCTGAGGTCGTCAGCAGCGCTCCTAAGGATGGTCTTGAAGTTCTGCTTGATTCTCATTGATCTGAAATTCCATTATGCGAGTAATCTTACTTTGTTCTTGGTATTCACCATAATTCCCAAGAGCGGCGCTATACCCTGTTTTCAATTATAGCATTTCAGATCAACAGACGCCCGCTAACTCTGAGCAAGGAAAACCGACTGAATCCCGGACCCTTGGGCCCCTGCCACGAACACGTGTATCAATCACTAAAACATCAACTGAGAAAGTTTAAACCACGCTATTTACGCATTTACCCCTTCCCTTTCCGTTCGATAAATATTCGCCAGTCATTTTTGACAGCCTATATACATTGTGTTCCGCCTTAGTGTGTATCGACATAATGTCGTGAATAAAAACCACGCACTAACGAAAACGTGATACAGTGAACGAATACCTTGTCTTAGAACGAAAAACAAAACAATCCGGAAAGTAGTGAAATACCTCCAGTGGCTTACTTGTCACCAAATTTTTATCCTGAAATGCAGAAGCCATCGCGCCACAGACACGGCAAAGGGCCGAGGAACAACGCACGCCAATAAGCGTACAACGATTGACCTTGAAGCCGTAACGATTCAACGACTCATTGGTTCAAGCGGTTTCAGCGATTTCAGCGGTTGATACACGGGTTCGAGGCAACGGCCCAAGGTTCCCGGATCCAGTCTGTTTTCCTTGCTCAGTGTCAGCGGGCTTCTGTTGATCTGAAAGGCGATCATTGAAAACAGGGTGTAGCACCGCTCTTGGAAATTACCGTGAATACCAAGAACAGAAAAAGTTTATTCGCATAATGCAATTTTAGATAAATGAGAATCAAGCACAGCTTTAAAATGATCCCTAGAAGCGCTGCTGACGACCTCATAAGGAAGGCTGTTCCAATAGTTAATAACCCTGTAAGAAAAGAACTGCTGCCTAAGAAAGGTCCGAGGACGAAGCTTGAAAAGCTTCCTATTATGTCCTCTCCGGCCGTCATCATTCGCTACAGTAAAGACCTACTCTAAAGAAGAAGTGTGCGAGTATCAACTCACTGCGGAGTCTTCGAAATGCAAGTTGGTAAAGGTCAAGAATTTCAAGTCGAGACTCGTAAGTAACATTACTCAGGCCCGCGACCATCTTGGTGGCCGCGCGCTGGACACGCTCAACAGCTAATATGTCTCTCTGCAGGCCGGTATACACGACCTGATTGGCATACTCGAGGAGCGGTCTTATATAAGTCCCGTAAAGCGTTTGAAAAGCGTTCTTGTCCATGCGGGGGAAAGTGCGCCTAATCATCATAAGAGCGGCAAATCCCTTTTTTGCCGCCATCTCATGGTGATACGTGAAGGACAAGTTAGATGACAACCAGATGCCCAGATCTTTCTTCAGGTCGATTCTCATGATATCTACTGTGCCAGATGCGCTATGAATCATGAAGGCATTGCCAGAATCTCCACCGAGTGACATGTGAGCACATTTATTGTCATTTAGTGGGAGACTCCAATCGTCCGACCAGCGCTTGATCGCGTCAAGATCAATTTGTAGTGCGCTGGGATCAGTGGCATTCCAGATTTTTAGGTCGTCTGCATATAAGAGGACGCTGCTGGAAATGTTGCTTGGAAGGTCGTTGATGTAAATGAGGAATAACAAAGGACCTAGAACTGACCCTTGGGGAACTCCCGCAGAAATGAAAGAGGGAGACGAAAGGTCTGCTCCGGTCTTGACCCTAAACGTTCTATTATCAAGAAAAGAGGCAATCCAGCGAAGAACCTCTCCTTGAATACCGTAGGCTTCCAGTTTGTGTTTCAGGGGGCCGTGTGGGACACGGTCAAAAGCCTTGGCAAAATCAAAGAAGATGGCATCAGAGATGAGGCCATTGTCTTTGGCCTCCGTCAGACTATCCATGAAAATAAGCATGTTTGTTATGCATGACCGATTAGGAAGGAAGCCATGCTGTGTGGAAGAAAAAAGATTATTTGATAAGAAGTGATTGAGTATGGCGCGCTTTAGTAGGCGCTCCATTATTTTGCACGGGATGCTAGTGAGGCTGATTGGCCGATAACTAGCCGGAGAGTGCCGGTCACCCACTTTAAATATGGGTGTGACCATCGCCTCTTTCCATGCGCTAGGGAGGATGCTAGTCTGGAGTGTTTGCTTGAACAGCTTATAAAGGGGTTCAGCCAAACTAACAGCTGCTTCCTTGAGTATTCTGGGATGGATCATGTCGGGACCCATTGCACCGTAAGGATTAACCTTGAGTAAAAGGTCTTCGACATCTAGCACAGAAAACTCAGCGGTCACGAGTGGTTGCCTGAACTTCTGCAACGGTAGTACAGGATGCCAGCTCGGGGATACGACGTTATAGATTGCCGAGAAGTACTCCCTGAATAACTCGGCCACAACTAGGGAGTCAGATGAAGTCTCCCCGTTGGGTAGTCGTAAAGAAAGAGCTGAAGGTTTGTTCTTTCTTAGTCGCCGCATATGCTTGAATAAGAAGTTTTTGTTCCCGCGGGCTCTTATGAGGATCTTCTCTTGTACGAGTTTGGTGTGTTCGCGGATTTCCCGCCTACACCTGTTTCGGACAATGTGGAACGCGCTTAGGTCCTCTGAGTTTCCAGTAAGCTTATGCTTCGCGAATAATTGGGAACGGTTATCGAGAAGACGACGTATCCTGCGTGGAAGGGGTGGCCGATAAGAGAAAATGCACAGTTTGCGCGGTATAAATAAGTCGTCTGCTTTCTGAATTGCGCTGTGAAACGTGTGGTAGTTCTGGTCCACGGAGTCCAAGTCAAGAAGAAGTGAACCTAGGTAGGTTCTCAGGCCGTTAAAATCTGCTTGATTAAAGTTTCGAACGGTGAATCTTTTTGCTGGTTGTTGTAACCAGTAACAGATAAGGTCAAAGGCTAACAGAGAGTGGTCACTGTGTCCAAGTGGTGGCTTGATGATCACTCTGTCTACCAGGTGGCTCTCATTAGTGATAACTAAGTCGAGCAAAGAGGGAATCTGACCAAAACGGTGGCGCGTCGGGGCGGTGACGTGCTGTGTCCACGCCTTCCGACGTATCAGCGTTGATAAGGAAGTCGAGAATCCGCTTTCACAGTCCTGGTGAGAAACTGATGCCCAGTTTATCTTGGGTGCGTTAAAATCACCCATAATAAGCAGATGTGTAAAGCGTTGTAGGCCTAGGAAGTTTTCCAGGCTTACCAGAAGGGTGTTGTCGTCGGGAACGTCTGATGAAGGAGAACGATAAATAACCCCCACTAGGAGTGAGTCTTGGCCGCGCAGTGGTAGTCGAAGCCAAAGAGCGTCACATTTATCAGAGGACTGGAAGCCACCAATAACCGTGGGTGTCGGGAGACACTGCTGAAGAAAAATCGCAGAACCCCCCATTCTCCCTCGGGCAGAGTCAGCCCGGTAAACAGAATACCCCGGAACACTCAGTTCACTGTCACTGATATCACCTGTAAGCCAGGTCTCCGTGAAGGCGAACATGTGGGGTTGGGTGTCATGAATTAACTGTCTGATTTCCGGTAATTTATTAAACAGACTCAGACAGTTGGTATACATGCATCTGAAAGCTACTTCCTCGTTGGATTTCGCGAGAAAATAGAAAGGATGGTGCGAGGAAGAGCCTGGGAAAGAAGGCCTAGAAATGAGGAGGGTGGTGGGGCTGGACTCGGTCTGTTCTTCCGAGTTGTTCTGACGACCCTTCTTCGAGGATGTGGGCGCGACATCACCGCCTGTGCGTACGTCAGCGACCCTAACGGGCGTTCGATCAGCGTTCTGGGTGCCGCCACCTGGGAACTTTGCGTCCCCGTCAAATTCCGCTGCTTGGGAGGGTGTTTGAAAGTTTTTACCCACGGAAAATTTGACTTCCTCGTTTGCTGGGAGCGGGGTTTGGAAGACAGCAAAGGGCGCTGTGTTATGGGGCCACTGAAAGAGATATTTATAGGGGTGGGCCAAATGGATGCTTTTTGAGCTTTAGGAGGCGGTCCTAGCAGGCTGCTTCCGTTCCGAACTCTTGGGAGGAAGAGTCTTCTGCTGGGCAGTTTGGTGGGTTTCAGGGTGGGTAACTCTGAAGACGGTTTTTGCGCGGTGTGTGTATCCTCAATGCTTGTGCCTGTGCCTGAGGCGCCGGTCGTTGGAACGACCATACAGACGGTGCCTCCGCTTTCCACAACAGACACAGGGGTCTGAGGGGCTACGTCGATAGCAGAAACTACGACTTTAGTCTCCAGTTGTAGCTTCTGGTCTGCCAAGATTTGTGACTTAGTCTTAGTCCGCTCTTCGCGTCTCGCTCTCTCTTGCCGGGAGCGGTCGAAAGATACGCCTTTCAGATGGGCGTTGGCGGACTTTAAAGCCTCTGTTTTGCCTACCACTACCTCGGGGCTGAGCATGGCTGGCAAGGTTACCAAAAGGCCAAGTGACTTTTTGGTTGTCTTGGCCCGCAGCCTACTCGCAAGTACCATGTTTGTGGCATCCGGGGAGAAGGAAGTTCCTAGGACTGTCTTAGCTAGCTCGGTTGGAGAAGAGGTTGTAGGGAAGCGGCCCCATAAGACAACTCTCTTTTCCCTGAGAGCTTTTTCCTTCATTCTTACTGCCGCCTCCTCTATGTGGGCAGTTGATAGGGCAACTGCTTTCTTGGTGATTGCAACACCAGAGAGAGCAAGCGCTATATACTCATTCAGGGAATGTAGTTCTAATTTCATATCTGACAGAGTCCGTTGATGCTCCTCTATCTCACTCTCCATGGAAGAAATAGAAGGAGATACAGAGCTAAGAAGAGCCCCGCATTTACAGTTGCAGGTTTTCTGCGTCACTCCACTTGACGTGTTGCGTGTGAGACCAGTCAGCTGCGGAGCGATGCCTTGGCTTTTGCTGAACCTGCAACTCATACAGATGTAAATAAGAGATGAGGAAGCTAGCTGTTTGTACTGGTGTTCTTTAAGACCAGTGCACTTGAAGTAATACCACTTCTGACACTGGTCGCACTGCATACCGTTTTGTACGGGTATTTTACAACCATATAGGCCGCATGCGCTTGCTACTACAGACTGTGTCTGCTGAGTCCCAGCACTGCTAGATCTGACACGAATCATTGTCGAAAAGGATGAGTAATATGCAAGGAGGCTAAAAATAGTACGGACACTATCGAACACGAACAATACAATATGCAATGAATTATGCTATTCGATAAAGAACAGCAATGATTGTGTAAATTTTTTGATGCACTGACAACCAAGATAGCAAAGATATGAATGGACAATGACAGCGAGAAAACACGAGGCTAGAGAATAATACAGATAGAATCGAGCACAATATGGTACGCGATGAATTATGCTATTCGACATAGAATAACAATGATCGTGTATAATTTTTTGATGCACTGGGCACCAGGATAGAAAAACTATGAACGAACAATGACAGCCAGGAAATTGAAACCAAATTTCGAGTTACCCACCGTTGGCCGAATTTTCAACTTTCATACCAAGGACTTGATGAAAGACTGCACCTGTTGACGCTCTGATGCTTGACACGTGTGATGATGAGAATGACCGGATTGCGTTTCTTGTTGATGCGAATACTTCCAGTGGTGGTCTAAGTGTAAGGATTGAAGGAAAAAAATGACAAATCCTGGTTGCCCTAATTTCATGTTTCAAATTTCAAATCCAGGACTAGATGATGGCCTGCGCTGTTAACGTCCCGATGCTTGACTTTTGTGATCGGGAGATAGGCCTGACTGCTTTTTCTGTTGATGTGTTCAGGGATGGTCAAAGGGTAGGGACAGAAAAAACGGAGTATCAAAACCTGGCTAGTCTGAATAGCAGGAACCAACCATATTTCGGTTAGTACAAAGTAGGAAAAAGTTGTTCCAACATTTGTATAGCTCACTTTGTATATATCTACGCTCACGGTCTCAACGATCTTTGCCGGCAACCTGTTCCACGAGTTGATTACCCGAGTAGTGAATAGATTATATCGGACAGCCAATGGTGATCTTCTTTTCTCGACTGTGAACATACGACACCTTAAGTCTCTGTCCTGACACATCTCGAACGAACCTGCAATCGGGCATGTTCCAGTGTGGTGGGCAATTCTGTTCATTTCACTAAAGTCTCCTCTTAAACGCCTGCGTTCGGGATAAAATATTTCAACGAAGTTGGTCGGTCTTGGTAGCTTAGACACTTCATTCCCCATACCATAAGTGTGGCGAGATGTTGTACCATATCGAGGGTGGCTAGGTCCTTCTGTTGATATGGTGCCCAAGCTTGGACACAATATTCATATTGAAGCCGAACCATCGCCCAGTAGAGTGGAATGAACACCGCTGAATAGTGGTTGACAATCGTTGGGATCAGTCGATATAACGCCTGAAGAGTTGTTTCTTGGTTTTGTTCACTAACGATGCTTCACCATTGTACAACAACGTTTTGCGTCATCTCTGCAGGTTGTTTGAATTGATTAAAAATGACCTTGCAAGTACAATAAAGTTTTGTGCACGCACGCATTTCTGCTCTTCTACCTGTGGCGCAGTTGCTTGACGACACTATACGGATCTCATCCATTTTTAGCTCCGTTGTACTCCGAACATCGTCGCAGCACCGACCGCGTTTCAGCCGCTCACAGTAATCTCGGAATATCCTCGCTTCCCGGATACTGATAATTTGGAATGTTGTGGTGGTGGTCCTCTTGAACCCTTCTGTTAGTCAAGCTCTTTATTCCTATAACTTGCTAAAACCCCCGTAACCGTCCTGTCGCATTCGTTCATTTTTTGGTTGCTGAACTCAGCGAAATACGTCTGCATTCACTTAGGTTAGTCTGACACTCTTTTTACCACGCATGCCGCACTTCTGTCGCGGATGCGGTGCACTTTCCAGATGGATTGAACACGTTAGTGACTTGGATACCGGTCTCTTTTCTGCTGCTTAGTGTTTGGCTCAACTGTCCATCCTTTTTGCACACCTTAATATCTGGGCGTTTCCTGGAGAGCTTTTGCGACGATGTGACTCTTAAGAACGTTCAGCGGTAGATCCCACTTCGGTGTCCGTTCGGAAATTTTGAGAATGTCCCCTTGGAGAGCGGTCGAGTCCATCGAACTTTCGACCAGCTTTATATCGTCTGCATACAGATAACACGGGCAGACTAAGTCGTTGGTCAGGTCGTTTATCTATACTAGGAAGAGGAGAGTGGCGAGGATTGATCCCTGAGGAACTCAGCTAAACAGAGAACCTCCCACTTTACACGACCTTCCAACTAGAAACGCCTGCCTCCATTTGCAAATTCTAGCACAGATTCAACCTTCTCGGAGCTTCCAGCATAGGAGCCTGTGGTTGACAGAATCGAAGACTTTCTGAAATTTCAGATAGCACACCTCGACCACTTCTCCTTTATCCAGTTCCTCTGTAGCAGTGTCTAAAACAGTTTGTAAACTGGTAAGACATGATCTCCCCCTTAGGAAGCCATGTTCAGAAGTTCTGAAGAATTACTGTTCACAGGGGAACCTACAGGCTCTCTCTCGAAATACTCGTTCGAAAATTTTGCTGACAACACTAGTCAGGCTAACTGGTTGGTAATTTCAAACTTCTGATAGGTTGCCATCTTCGAAGATGAGAATTACAATGGCTTCTTTCCAGTCTCTCACCACTACCCCAGTTCCTTATATGTGCCTAAACAGTTGGGCAAATGATGACGCCAACAAGTTGGCCAGAGGTTCTAGGACTGCCGGATGTATGTGGTCAGTTCATGCGGACTCTGTGTTCTTCAGCTTGGATAACGCCCGCTCAACTTCGTGGGGCGCAATGACCTGATCCACCATGGGCACGCTCTCAGCGTTAGGTCGAGGCTCCGGTGCCTCGTTGTCTGACCAGCAAACACTGAAACTGTGCCATAAGCGCGTCCGCCATGCCCTTGTCTGTCGATAGGACCTCCCTTTTATTGGAGAGTGTGGCCCCAATCTCCTTTCTTAGAAAGGACCTGGACTGAGCATAAGCCTACAACCTCTCGTGCTAGAGTGAACTCATAGACCAGACGAGCATTTCTTGCTGCATAGATTGCTTCATTTCGAACCTTTTCGTAAACCATGGAGCTTTCAAACTCCTTATGTTGCATGTGTCTTCCAAGCCATGTGCTTACGTTGGAAAGCTCTCTCGACCCTGCGACGAACCCATGGCTTCCGACCTCTTCCTCCGGCTTGTTTCTGAGGGACGTTCATATCAGTAAGAACCCGGATGTTATCGACGCAGATCGACCAAAGACTGTCGACTTCCTCTATGGGGACCGCTGGGTTCCAGGCCATCTTATCAGCTTCCAATATTAGTTTCATGTTGTATATTCGGTGAGAGAGTTGCACCTTGTGTGCCTGCTTTACTAGCAGGGAACACTGAAACGAAAAATACATCGTTACTTGATCAATTTTTCCGAGTGGTGCTGCAGACAATACGTTTGTGACGTCCGCGCTGTGTCGAGTTAGGATCAGGTCTAGCACCGAGGCCATCTGACCGGGTAGAGATCTCGTGGGTACTCTCACATGCTGTGTTAGTGGGAACCTGTTGACTCGGTCGGGCAGCTTTTGATCAAGCCCTCTAACACTAACAGATCCCAATGACCAGTTGACTTTAAGGGTAGTAGAATCTCTCAAACCGAGCAGGCGATAGCCGACTGAAATGATTTTAGTAATACCTCGTCTTCCTCTAGTGTTGCCCCCGGATTACGGTATACCCCGAAGACCATCAACGGAGGATTGACGTGAAGTAGGCTATCAGCTATCTGAACACCAACGCAATCGCAGTTATAATTCACGAGAGACTGCCTTATAGAACGTTCGATCAACAATAGGCAGCTGCCCTTGACTTCATTGCTACGGTCCCTGTGATACCATCGGAACCCACGCGTCTAGACCCCCAGATCTGTTCCTCCTTTGAGCCGGGTTTATGTGAGGAAGCATATATCACTGAAGTGGATCGCTGCTTGCGGCTAGTCTCTCTTGTTAAGCAGGCTGCATACATTCGCTAGCATGTTTTCTAGCTCCGACGACCTGATCTTCTGACTACTCCGCCATTTAGTCGTATCTAATCCTTCGGATGTTAATTCTGAAGGATGGATCCGTTTGTTGGACATAAAGATAAGAGCCGGCCCGATGTAACCCATTTTTCTCTTCGGTGTTTGGCTCTTCAAGGCTGTAGCATCGTCGTCCTGTTCTCTTGGCACTGCGTTTTGCTTTCTGACCCAGGTTTAAGCCAAGTCGCTCACCTGCGGCTTTTGGTGCAGCTGATAACACCACATATGAGTCAGTTTTACCCTGCATTGCCGTGTCACCTTTGAGTTTTATGCCTGGCATCCTCTGAGCTATCGTGCCAGCCTTGGATGGTACCAGATCACGAATGCTGCGGTCTCAAAATTCGACTGGAAGTGGTCTGTGGCTGTGCGTTTGTGTGCTAGTTGTGATCCACCTACCGAGTCTGTGCGCTCTGTGCCATTTTGTCGCTGCGGGTAGATCAGCTTTTCGCAAGACACTTAGAATTAGTTGTCTTTCCGGAGACCTTCTACGTTTAGGATCCGGTATGGCCGGTTCGAGGGCGTGAATAATTACGTTCCTGTCCCTCTTCACGGTGGCCTCATAGGAACTTTGTAACCGTCTAACTGTATTAATCTGATTATTTAGAGTGGCCGTGACATTACGTAGGTGGGCTTCGTGTTGCGCTATCCGTGTGAAACCGCATCAAGGTTTGTCGGGCTACCGGGACTGTGGTGCGTGCGGTGATTTACGGGCGTCCTGCCGCCTTCCCTCATTTGTCCCCTTGGTGTCGACGCTATTGGATTCTCAGGTCTCGTAACTGTGCTAGTAGTTGGCTTTTCTGTTCTCCAAGCACTTTCGTTGTCCTTACGGAATTTTGGCAGAACCGAGGTGTTGATCTTAGGGCATGAATTTATTGATCTAAGAAGTGTTGAGCCCACAAGAGGGCTACCTCTCGGTGTGGGGTGTACGGACTACTTGCAAAGGGCCGTTGGAGTGTGCTTAATTTTCCTTAAGTTTCCGTAATGATTAACTCTGGTTTTCTTAGCATCAGCATCAGCAGCAGCAGCAGCAGCAGCGGAGTTCCGAGATTGAATGATGATATGACTTGTGAACTAGGTGCCGGAAGTCGATATGTGTGAAACATCTATTACTGATTCCAATCTCTCTGGAAGATAAAGCAACTTTTTCCTCTGGCTTTGCATTTTAGACAGACCCACCATAGGTCAGTATATCTGCCGTGCAGTTTACATAGCTCGGTGCTCATGCATGTACGTGACTGTTGACACGATCTATCGCATGTCGCGTTGGATGCTGACCACCACCTTTCTTTCTCACTGCTTGTTAAGGCATGGATAACAGACACGAGGCATATTACCAGCAGGATGTTTATCTGGCTTGAGTAACCTGATTTATATGGTAGAAAGAGAAAAAGCACAGGACAAGAGAAGCAACTTATCTCCGAATTCGAATCGCGCGCCACCAGCATAAACTAACCATACGTCGATTACCACAAAGTAAGGAACTGGTTGTTCCAACACCTGTCCGGCTCATTTTTGAATATATTTACGCCGGCGGACTCAATAGTCCTTGCAGGCAATTTGTTCAATAGGTTGACTACCTGGTTAGTTGAAAGGTTAAATAGGGCAGCCAATCGTGATTCTTTCTTGATTGTGAACCCGTGACCTCTTAAACTTTTGTCATGACGCATCTCGGACAAACCTGCCATAGGAATTATTCCAGTATTGTTAGTAGTTTCGTGCGCTTCAATAAGTTCTCCTCTCACCCGCAGGCGTTCCAGTGAGGATATGTTCAAATCATTTAGTCGGTCTTGGGAGCTTAGACCATTCATCCATCATAACATTTGTGTGGCGAGCTTTCGTACTTTTCCGATGGCAACTGTTTTCTAAGATATGGTGACCAAGTTTGGGTGCGGTTTTCCAAACGAGAGTGAAGTATAGCCGAGCAAAGTGAGTTGAACACCTCTGGACAGTAGTAAGCGTTCGCTGATTTCAGTCGATATAACGCCCGCCGTGCCTTTGGTACGTATGCAGCATACTGGGCGAAATAGAGTGAGCGTACTAGTGACTTGGATGCCCCGGTCTCTCATTTGCTACTTAGTCGTTAGTCTGTCTGTTTGTCCATGTGCATCCCTCAGATACCTGAGGGTTGGCTGGAGAGTCTTGACAAGGATGTGATTTGAGGGAATCTCATTATCGTATCCATTCGCAGATCTTCAGATTGTCCTCCTGGGGAGCGTCCAAGTCCGAGGACCTGTCAACATGCATTGTGTCATCTGCATACAGACAACATGAGGAGACCAGGTTATCGGTCCGCTCATTTATACCAGGGAAAGCTGAGGGTCAAGGGTTGACCATTGAAATACTCCAATTAGCGGCGAAACTTTGTCCGAGAGTAGCACTATTACTTTCACTGTACACTACCTTCAAACTTGAAATAGATGAATCCGCCTACAGACACTACGGGTGATTCTAACTTTTCATAGTTTTCAGCCCAAAATCTTGTGATTGACAGAAATGAAGGCTTTCTGGAAATCTAGATATTGCAACTCGACCACTTGTTCTCTAACCGTCTCCTCCGTGACAGTGTCCAAAAAACGTCAGCAGATTGGTAGGACAAGTTCTACTCACCAGCAAGCTATGTTGAGGAGATCTAAAGAAATTCCGTTTGCAGAGAAATCTGGAGACTCTCTCTCAAATTATGCGTTCGAAACTTTCACTGATGAAACTTGTCAGGCCCACTGGTCAATAATTTACGACATTTGATCAGTCACCATCCCTGAGGATGGGGATTATTGTGGCTTATTTGCAATCTCCCATAATTCTCCCCTTTTTAATTGTGAGACTGAACAGTTGGGAAGATGGCGATGTCAACAATTTGGCCAGAGGTTTCAGGATGGTCGGGTGAATATGGTCTGATCCTGCGAAATATGCGCCGTTCAGCTGGGATATCGCTCGCTCAATTTTTGGAGTATTATACCCTGAACCACCACAACATACTCACGGTACTAGATGAAGCTTCAGGTAACCTATTGTCTGAGCGATAAACACCTTGAAACTCTGCCATAAAAGTGTCCGCTATGCCCTTGTCTGTCGATAAAATTCCTGCGTTGTAAGAATGTGTGGTCCCAATTTTCTTTCTTAAGGAAGACCTGGACAGAGCATAGTAACAAAACCTTTTGAGGGTTCTGTTTGATATTTCACGCTAGGTTGAGCTCACGGACAAGACGTGCAATCCTTGTTACATCGATTGCTTCATTTCATGCTTCTTTGTATATCATGAGCTTTTATACGCCTTATGTCGTGGGTATGCCTTCCAAACCATGTACCTAAGTTGGAAAATCTCTTTTGACTCTAATGTAAACCCATGGCTTCTGACCCCGCCCTCCAACTTGTTTCCGAGAGACATTCTTGCCTACAAGAGCCCGGTGGTTGACAATGTAGTTCGATCATAAACAACCGACATCCTTAGGGGAAACTGTTGGGTTACAAGTCGTTCTGTCAGCCTCCAATGTCAGATTGTTGTCAATATTTCGGTGGAGGAATTGCGCTATGCATGCCTACTTTTCCGACCGAGAGCATTAAAACAAAAAATAAATCGTCACGTGATCACTATTTCCCAGCAGTGTTGCGGGCAATATGTTTGTGACGTCAGCACTGTGTCTAGTCATAATTTAGCCTAGCACTGGGGCCATCTGACCTGGTGAGGATGTCGTGACCATTCTAACATGTTGTGCTAGTGTGAAATGGTTGACTGGGCCTCTACCACTAACAGATCCCAACTAGCCAATTGACCTCAGGAGTATTGAACTTTCCTCAAATAAGCATACAGTAACCTGACTGANTACAATGGTGAAGCATCGTTAGTGAACAAAACCAAGAAACAACTCTTCAGGCGTTATATCGACTGATCCCAACGATTGTCAACCACTATTCAGCGGTGTTCATTCCACTCTACTGGGCGATGGTTCGGCTTCAATATGAATATTGTGTCCAAGCTTGGGCACCATATCAACAGAAGGACCTAGCCACCCTCGATATGGTACAACATCTCGCCACACTTATGGTATGGGGAATGAAGTGTCTAAGCTACCAAGACCGACCAACTTCGTTGAAATATTTTATCCCGAACGCAGGCGTTTAAGAGGAGACTTTAGTGAAATGAACAGAATTGCCCACCACACTGGAACATGCCCGATTGCAGGTTCGTTCGAGATGTGTCAGGACAGAGACTTAAGGTGTCGTATGTTCACAGTCGAGAAAAGAAGATCACCATTGGCTGTCCGATATAATCTATTCACTACTCGGGTAATCAACTCGTGGAACAGGTTGCCGGCAAAGATCGTTGAGACCGTGAGCGTAGATATATACAAAGTGAGCTATACAAATGTTGGAACAACTTTTTCCTACTTTGTACTAACCGAAATATGGTTGGTTCCTGCTATTCAGACTAGCCAGGTTTTGATACTCCGTTTTTTCTGTCCCTACCCTTTGACCATCCCTGAACACATCAACAGAAAAAGCAGTCAGGCCTATCTCCCGATCACAAAAGTCAAGCATCGGGACGTTAACAGCGCAGGCCATCATCTAGTCCTGGATTTGAAATTTGAAACATGAAATTAGGGCAACCAGGATTTGTCATTTTTTTCCTTCAATCCTTACACTTAGACCACCACTGGAAGTATTCGCATCAACAAGAAACGCAATCCGGTCATTCTCATCATCACACGTGTCAAGCATCAGAGCGTCAACAGGTGCAGTCTTTCATCAAGTCCTTGGTATGAAAGTTGAAAATTCGGCCAACGGTGGGTAACTCGAAATTTGGTTTCAATTTCCTGGCTGTCATTGTTCGTTCATAGTTTTTCTATCCTGGTGCCCAGTGCATCAAAAAATTATACACG